>PVIY010003059.1:0-118880 GCA_004026745.1 Myrmecophaga tridactyla
TTTTTTAACAATTTATATTTCATTTTTGGAGAAATGTCTATTCAAGTATTGCTCCCATTTTTAACTGGGTTGTGTGCCCTATAATTGTTGGGCTATAGGATTTCATTGTATGTTCTAGATAATAAACCCTTATTGGATATGTGGTTTCTAGATATTTTCTCCTATTGAGTAGGTTGTCTTTTCACTTTCCTGACAAAGTCCTTTGATGGATGAAAGTTTTTAATTTTGAGGCGGTCCCATTTATCTACTTTATATTTTGTTGCTTGTATTCTGTGTGTAAAATCCAAGAAACCATTGCTTATTACAAGGTATTGAAGATGTTTCCCTATATTTTCTTCTAGGAGTTTTATAGTCCTGTTTTTTTTATTTAGGTCTTTGATTGGTTTTGAATTGATTTTTTTTTATAGTGTGAGACAGGGTTCCTCCTTCATTCTATTGCATATGGGAATCCTGTTTTCCCAACACCATTTCTTAGGGAGATTATTCATTTCCAGTTGAGTGAACTTAACAGCTTTGTCAAACACCAATTGGCCATAGATTTTAGGAACTATTTCTGAACTCTCAATTTGATTCCATTAGTTAATATATCTATTGTTCTGACAGACCATGCTGTTTTGATCACTCTAGCTTTGTAATATACTTCAACATTAGGAAGTACAGGAAGTGTGAGTCCCCCAACTCTGTTTTCCTTTTTCAAGATATTATTGGCTACTTGGGGCCACTTACATTTCAAAATAAATTTGATAATTGGATTTTTCATTTCTGCAAAGCAGGTTTTTGGAATTTTGCTTGAGATTGCATTAAATCTGTGAATTAATTTGGGTAGAACTGACGTTTTAACTATATTTAGTCATCCTATCCATAAATACAGAATGTCATTCCATTTATTTAGGTCTTTGATTTCTTCTAGTAATGTTTTGTAGTTTTATACCTATGAGTCATTTATATCCTTGTTTAAATTTATTTCTTGATATTTAATTTTTTGGGTACTTTTATAAATGGAATTTTTTTCTTGATTTCCTTCCCAGATTGATAATGATCAATCTATACTAGTATATAGAAACACTACTGACTGTTGTGTGTTGATCTTGTATCCTGCCACTTTGCTAAACGTGTTTAACTCTAATAACATTATTGTAGATTTTTCAGGACTTTCTATATATAGAATCATGTCATCTGTAATAGTGAATGTTTTACCTCTTCCTTTCCAATTTGAATGTATTGTATTTCTTTTTCTTACCTAACTTCTCAAGTTAGGCTTCTAGCCAGTGTTGAACAACAATGGTGAAAATGAGCCTCCTTGTCTTGTTCCAGATCCTAGAGGGAAAGCGTTCAGTCTTCCACCATTGAGTATGATGTTAGCTGTGGGTTTTTCAAATATGCCCTTTGTCATGCTGAGGGAGTTTCCTTCTATTCCTATCTTTGAAGTGTTTTTATCATGAATGGATGCTGGATTATGTCAAATGCATTTTTGCTGTCAACTAAAAAGCTCAAGTGGTTTTCCCCTTTGATTTGTTAATGTGGGGTATTACATTAATTGATTTTCTTTTGTTGTAGCACCCTTTCATACCTGGGATAAAACCCACTTTTTCATGGTGTATAATTATTTTTATATGCTGTTGGATTTGACTTGCAAGTATTTGGTAAAGGAATTTCATATCCATATTCATAAGAGAAATGTATCTGTAATCTTCTTTTCTTATATTATTTTTATCTGATTTTGTTATTAGAGTGATATTGACCTCATAGAATGAGTTATGTAGTATTCCTTCCTCTTCAATTTTTTGTAAGAGTTTGAGCAGCATTAGTATTAATTCTTGGAATGCCTGGTAGAATTCACCTGTGAAGCCATCTGGTCCTGGGTTTTTCCTTGTTGGTAGGTTTTTGATGACTGATATACTCTCTTTATTTGTAATTGCACTTTTGAAGTTTTCTAGTTCTATTAGAGTCAATGTTTGCTGTTTCTGTGTTTCTAGGAATGTGTCCATTTCATATAAATTGTCTAATTTGTTGATAAAAATTATTCATAGTATCCTTTTATAATCCTTTTTATTTCTGTAGGGTCATTAGTAATGTCTCCCTGTTTTAGTTTGCTAAAGTTGCCAGAATGCAAAACACCAGAAATGGATCAGCTTTTAATAAGGGGATTTATTTAGTTACAAATTTATAGTTCTTCAGAGGAAAGACATCCAGATTTCGTCTGAGTTTCTCTGTCAATGGGGAGGCAGGTGGTGATGTCTGCTGGCCTTTTCTCCTGGCTGCTGGGTTCTAATGGCCTTCCCCAGGGCATTTCTTTTCTGCATCTCCAACTGTCTGGGATGAGCTGCAAGTGCTGAGATGAGGCATGCTCAACTGCTTGGGCTGTGCTGTGCAGAGCACCCTTCTGACGTCTCTTCTTTTAAGCCTCCAGCTAATTAAATTAAGCCTCACTCATTGTGGAAGGCACTCCCCTTAGCTGACCACAAATGTAATCAGCCATAGACAAATTTCAACACTGATGATTTAAGTCCACAGCAACAGAATGATGGGGAATCATCACCTGGTTAGGTTGACATCTGAACCTATCACAACCCCCCATCTCATTTCTGATTTTTTATTTGCATCTTTTTTTTTTTTTTTGCCAGTCTAGCTAAGGTTTGTCAATTTTAGTGATCTTATCAAATAACCAGCTTTTGGGTTTGTTAATTCCTTTGGTTGCATTTTTTTATTCTCTATATATTTTATTTCTGCTCTTTGTTATTTCTTTTTCTGCTTGCTTTGGGATTAGTTGATGTTCTTTTTTTTAGTTCCTCATGTTGGGCAGTTAAGTCTTTGATTTTAGGCAATCTTTTTTAATGTAAGCACTTAGGGCTATAAATTTCCCTCTGAGCACTACCTTCAAAGCATCCCATAAGTTGTGATATGTTGTGTTACTGTTTTCATTTGTCTCAAGATATTTACTGACTTTCGCAATTTCTTCTTTGACCCACTGACTGTTTAAGAATGTGCTGTTTAACTTCTGTATATTTGTGAATTTTCCCAATCTTTACCTCTTTTTGATTTCCAGCTTTATTCCTTCATGGTCAGAAAATTAGTTTGTATTAGTTCAATCTTTTTTAAATGTAATAATAATTGTTTTGTGGCCCAGTATGTGGTCTGTCGTGGAGAATGATCTGTGTGCACTTGAGAGGAATGTATATCCTGCTGTTTTGGTGTTCAGTATTATGTATGTATCTGTTAGGTCTAGTTCATTTCTCATATTATTCAAGTTCTCTGTTTCTTTATTGGTCATCTCTCTAGATGTTCTATATATTGATGGAGTAGTGTATTGAAGTCCCCAACTATTACTGTGGAGATGTTTATTTCTTCCTTCAGTTTTGCCAGTGTTTGTCTCATGAATTTTGGGGCACCATGGTTATGTGCATGTAATGATTTGAAGCTCATGGATCCCAGAAAAGATCATGTTTTCTTAAACCATTCTTGTGGGTTTAGACCTACTGTAGGTAGGATTGTTTGATTAGGTTATTCCAATTGAGATGTGGATTACCTCATTCAAGGTGGATCTTAATCTCCTTACTGGACTAAGAGAGAAGAGAAAAACACAGAAGCTAAGAGAAACAGAAACTAAGGACAGAAACTTGCAAAAGCTCAAAGAGGAAGCCAGTGAAGCCAGAACCTGGAAGCCTTAAAAGCCCAGACAGAGGGACCAGCTAACATCTCCATGTGCCCTGCTTTCAGAGGAGCTGAAGCTCACTGGTAGCCAGTCCTTGGGGAGAAGGTATCATTCTTTCAATGCCTTTATTTGGACAGTTTTGATGTAAACAAATAAATCTCCATTGTAAAATTCAATCTGTTTCTGGACTACTGCATTCCAGCAGCTTTACCAAACCAAACAGTGCAGAAATATTTATGATTATTAGTTATTCTTGGCAGATTTCTCATTTTATTACTATATAGGGTCCTATTTTTTCTTGTATAATTGTTTTGTGCTAGAAGTCTAGCCTACTAATATTTATATAGCTACTCCAACTCTTATTTGGTTGCGGTTTGGGTGAAATATCTTTAGCCAACCTTTCTCTTTCAACCTATTTGAGCCTAAGGTGGGTGTCTTTAAATAGTATATAGTTGTACCATACTTTTTTAATCCATTATGCCAATCTTTTGATTATTTTAATACATTATAATTCAATGTTATTACTGTAATTGCAGTACTTCAGTAATTTTATCCCTTGTCTTATATATGTCACAATTTTTTGTGGGTATGTCTCCTCTTACCCTTTTAGTTACCCTTACTGATAATCTTCATTTTTTCACTCTACCCCAAGCTTCTCTCTCCTGAATTTTCCTTTCAGCCTGCAGAATGCCTTTAGTATTTCTTGTAGGACAGGTCTCTTGTTAACGAACAGTTTCTTTTTAATCTGTGAATGTTTAAAACTCTCCCTTACTTTTGAGGGACATTTTTGCTGGATAAAGAATTTTGGACAGGCAGTATTTTTCCTTTTACTACCTTAAATATATCACTGCTTTCCAACATCCATGGTTTTTGAAGAGAAATTGGCACTTAGTCTTATTGTAGATCCTTGTTTGTGAGGAATTGCTTTCTTTTGCTGTTTTCAGAATTTTCTCTTTATCTTTGGCAATTTATGACATTCTAATTAATATGTATCTTGGAGGAGTTCTATTAGGATTTATTCTGTTTGGAGTACATTGTGCTTCTTGGACATGTTTATTTATGTCTTTCATAAGTTTTGGGAAATTTTCAGCCATTATTTCATTAAATATTCCTTCTGCCCCTTTTTGTCATTTTTTCTCCTTCTGGGACACCCATCATGTGTACGCTTGTGAGTTTTATGCTCTCATTTAAATCCCTGAGGCCCTACTCAAATTTTTTCCATTCTTTTCTCTATCTCTTTTATGGGCTGTAAGATTTTAATTGTCCCACCTTCTAGCTCACTGGTTCTTTCTTCGGCCCATTCAAATCTGCTGCTGTAAGCCTCTAATACATCTTTAATCTCTTCTATTGTGCTTTTAATTCCCAACATTTCTGTTATGCTTCTTTTTATATTTTCAAGTTAGTCTTTGTCCTTACACAGTGTCTTCTTTTATCTCTTTATCTAAATTTTCCTGCATCTCCATGATTTGATTTAGATTTGTTTGAATGTCTTTCTTTAGTTGTTCACCTTCTTTGTCTCCTTCAAAATTTTATATCCTATTATCCTTTAGTCTCTGTTTATATCTCCCTTGAGTTGGCCATAGCTTCCTGTTTCTTAATATGGCTTGTAATTTTTTGCTGACGTTTAGGTATCTGATTATCTTGATGAGTTTACTCTGGAAGTCAGTTTCCCTCTCTTGCCTATAGTTTCACTGTTGACTGGCTTTGTTTACTCTGTTCTTCGATGGTTTCTTCAACTTATCCCAGACCTTTAGAAGAGCCCCTGTTTAACTGATCAGATTTTTCAACTGTTTTTCATTTGTATTTATTTCTCCCGAGAAGAAAGCTTCTTTCCTCTGTTCCTTCTCTGGTATTCTTGATCTGTTTTGCCTTTATGGTTTTTTATGTTTTTGTTTTTGCTTTGCACTCCTTTTGTTGTCTCTAGCTGCTTTTGCCGGGTGGGCAAATTCTGGGAGGAGGGGCACCCCAGGAGGACTTCCCCTGTCAGGGCCAGAGACCCACAAATGGGCCATAGGCTGGCTCCAAAATGCTCTGGGGATGGGATCTGCATAGGTGCCAAAGGCCTTTTCGATAGCCTCTTAAAGCTGTGCTCTTCTGGCCTGCCCAGCAGATGTTGCCCTTCAATAAACTAATCCCCATAGCCCTGAGGAGGTACCGTGTCCTCAGGAGTAGAGTTGAAACAAGGGCTTCTGCTGCTCTGTTGGAGGCAGGTTGAAACACTAACTCAGAGCTGTGGCCCAGGGATCCAAACTTGCAAATCAAAAGCCATGATAATTGCTTGGCTGTGCTTCCTGCACACCATTCTTGGGGAAGAGGAATTTTATGTCCCTTACTGTCAGCAGCACCAATCAGGTGCTGGATCCCAAGGTGGCCTGTGGTGTGGGCTCTGTGTGCTGCAGCCACTGTGCAGAGAGGATGACTCACAGTACTTCAAAGAGGCTTTTGAGTGTTCCTCTGGCCTCAGAATCTTCATAACATTTGTTGCACACAGTTACTGCCCCTTTACTTGTTATTTTGGAGAAAGGACTGAGTCCTGGAACCCCCTACCCCTCCATCACCCTTGGACAGTTATTTTTAAAAACCAAGATAAGGGTACAGCATTATATATGTCCTAGGCTGAAATTGAACTTTTGTTATTTAATGGATCAACACTTAAATGTAGTATTATTTTTACATTTATTTCACTGCAAATAAAATAATGCTTAATAACCACAGGAGAGAAAAAGAAGACAGTTATTCACAATTTCATTACTCTAACTGAACTCAGGATTATCCTTTAAACTCTGTTTATACCTATAATACATCTTTAAATGCTAAAGACATCTATTTTATGGCAAAACTTCTTTATAAATTATAATTATCGTTTGAAATTTGCTCACATTTAGCCAGTTTGTTTTAAGGTAAATTTGATCTAACAATTGTTTAAAAATTGTATTCACCATTAATAGTGAAAATTACCATACCACTCTTAAAAAATTGGGACTACTAGGCCCAACTAACCCTGCAAATGTCACATTTTGTTTCTAAAATCCAGTCTAGTCTGGCAGTCAGCCTTAATGAATATCATCTTCCAGGCAGCTGCAACTTGCACGTCAGCTTTAGTCACAGCAATTCTCCTGATTAGCCCCTGCAGGAGCTGCCACAAGGCTGAACCTAAATCTGCTCTCCAGAGGCACAGACATGTGGAGCACAAGGCCACAAGTTATCAAAATTCATAAAAACAATGTGATAACCTTTCTGCTTGGCTTGATCGTTTTGTATGCTTTGACTAGCCATAGATGTTCACATAATATGCATTGTCTAAGAACTTTAAGCATGAGGCTGGTAATTTGTGATTGTGTGATTTTTGCCTACTAATGATATATGATGTACATGAGCCTAGAGAGTTAATATTGTAGCAGAAACCACAGCCACCTAGGGTTTTTATTCTAATCTTTTGTATTTAATCACATGTACTTGCACTCTTTGGTTTCCTCTAGGTTTTCTGTATAACCCAACAGGTACAGAATCTACATAGTTCTTTTCAATTCATATGTAGAACAGGCACAGCATGTAGGTAAGGCTTTATTTAGAATGAATTTTACTATCAAAGCATCTACTTGAACAGTGCTTATGCTGGTAGAATTTTTATGAACATGCAAGGTTTTATTATGATAGAATTGTAAGTTTGGGCTTTATTTGTTCTTCTGATTTAACTTGCTATAAGGCCTTGGTGTCTGACTAGTTATTCTGGATTTAAGGAAAAGGTTTGGTTTGTGGGTATGTGAGCAGCTATGTGATGTCTGTGTGTTTGCTCCTACATACTCAACCAAAAAGAGGGACTGAATGGATTCTCAAGTGACCCAATACAATTTTGGGAAATGTATATGCAAAAGTGTTAACCATGCAAAGGTGCATTTTTACAAGACCAAAGTAAACATTTTTGGCTTGGAATAGGTAGGGAAGACGTGTAAGAGGTAGGTTCTGTGTATTTAGGAATGAATTAATGTTTGAAGGCAAAGATGAGCACTAACATAATAAATGAGTGATAAGAATTTACATGGCACCTACATATGCCAGTAAAATAATTCCATATATATCTCAAATCATTGGTGCTTTTAAAACCATTAAATCAACCTACCCCTATGTCTCACTAACTCCTCCCCACCATACACATATTTTGGTGAGGGAGAGAAGCAACAAGCTAGGTTATACAGCACATAAAATTGATACAGAGACCTAGACCATGGGTCACCCCAGGATTGGAAAGAGTAGAAGTGAAATGTGTGACTTTGCTGATGCTTCTGGGATGAGATATACCAGAAATGGGTTGGATTTTGTAAAGGGGATTTATTGTTATATGTTAACAGTTCTAAGGCCAAAAAAAATATCGATACTAAGGCATCCAGAGACAGATACCTTGACTCAAGAAAGGCTGGTGGCATCTGGAGCTCCTCTGCTAGTTGGGAATTCATGTGGCTGGCATCTACTGGTCCTTAGGCTTCTGGTTTCAAATAGCTTCCCTGGGGGTGTTTTCTTTCTGCATCTCAAAACGTCTCTCTCTGTGTTGGCTCTGAAGCTTTTTCCAAAATGGTTCCCTCTTAAAGGAATCCAGTAATGGACCCACCTCGAATGGGTGGAGACACATCTCCATGGAAACCACCTAATCAAAAGGTCCCATGCATAACTGGGCAGGTTACATCCCATGGAAACAACATTCAGAAAGATCCCATCCAAGCAATAAATCTGCCCCCACAAGATTGGGCTAGGAAGAAAAACATGGCTTTTTGTGGGTAAACAACAACTTCAAACCAACACATGAAATAATAAAAAAAATTACTATGCCTAGTGCTATATTAAGAAAAGGCAGCAAAGAAAATAATTTTTTAATGGTTTGTGCCCATGAAAAATAAGGGGAAGCTGAGTACCAGCCAAGAAAGAGAAAGCTGAACTTACAATAGATACCTGAGTGACAAAGACGACCTAATGAAGAGAAAAAGGGAAAAGAGTGCCAGGTGACTGGAAAAGAAAGGGAGAAATGGAGGATAAGAAAAAGTGTTGTTTTAGGAGTCCTCAGAGCAAAATTGAGGCATTAGTCCAGGGTGGCAGCATACCCTGCCATGCGAGGGAGCACTCAGGAGTTTGAGCAGAGTTGGAATTTGTGTAGAAATATTGCATGATCCAAACCAAATAAGCAGGTGAGCAGATCCCAGGAAACAGGCTGCATGCCCTCTCTCCTGGCTTAGACAGGTTTTCTTTCTTAGCTGTTTAATGCCGTGGATGTTCCAGTGAAGTTAGGCTATTTCTGAAGAACTCTGGAGAGCACAGAGAGAAGGAGAGAATAAAAAATGAGAAGTTTTGGATCTCAAAAAGAAGCTTTAAAATGGTGTGGTAGGTCAGTGATATGACACAATGTTTAGAATAGTGAGGACTGAGAAAAGAACTGTTTATTTAAAGAATAGGAGTTTGTGATACATAATGTGTAGTTTCAACAGTACTAATGGGAGGGAAGACAATAAAGAGAAGATGAATAAAGAGAAAAAGTTTTCCAGAGGTGTTAACTGCCCGATGTGAAAGAAAGAATAAGCAGTACTAGTATGGTTAGGAAAAGCAGGGTCAAGATAAAATGCCAATGAAAAAAGAGAGTTAGATGAAAGTATAGTAAATATTAAAGTCAGATGAGTTGAACTACAGGGAATAGGGAAATGTACCGGAATGATTAAGCAGGACTGTCAAGCTTTTCAGGAAAGTGCCAATCATAAATAATGGGAAGGAGTCTTAAAAAGAAAAAGAGAAAGGTAATCCAAAATTTCCATGGATAATTTATTAGTGACACCAAGTGCTGGCCTAGACATTGGAATATGAAGACGAATGAGTCAAAAGCCTTGTACTGACCCTGGAAGGCAGGCAGGCTGGTAAGAGTGCAGTGTGGTATAGGCAGATACAGGCAGAGGGTACAGTGGGTTATGGAGCGGGTACATCTAACCCAGCTTGCATTTGGGAAAGCAGGTTAAGACCAACTTTAAGGAAGAGGCTAGTTAGCATCTTGTAGGTGGACTTCAGCACAGAAGTCCAGGGAGGCTGAGAGTTAGAATATAATATCCATGTAAAGGAAAATCTGGATTTCCTTAAAATTACCCTCCATAGTCCTAAGGTCTATGGGATGAGGGGTAGAACTTCTAGGCTTACTTTTATGCTCAGAGATGTACCTTTTCCTTGGAAAGGTCTCTCTGATTGTAATCTCTACCAAATTGAATTTAGGGCTTCTGGGAATGCTCTTTAATATCCAAACATGAGCTTATGGTTCTTCCCTTACATGACCATAATATAGCAGAGACCAAGGTAAAATCTCTGTGCAGGGCCTTACTAAGGGATTTCTTATACTAAAGAGAAATAAACTCAGAGTAGCAGTCAACTGAGACAGTTGGTTTTAAAAGTATAGCTTCCTCATCTTTGAGGTTCCTGATTTTGTATGGGCACAAGTGTTTTAAACACTTCCATCTGGGATAACTGTTCCATTGCAAAAATCTAAGTCCAAAGGATAAAAATCAGAGAAATGTCTTTCTTTTTTGAGTTAATACCAAAGGATTAATGTCAAGACTAATGTCCTTTTAGAAGATCCCTACCTCTTAAGTCTGCATGAGGCTACACAGGTGAGGGGATCACCTTTTTAAAGTAGTCTTTAAGAAGAAATGGAGTTCAGCAATATCATTTCTAGGAAAATGGATTAAACAAGGTAGCACCTCCTCAGTGATGGAGATATTTAACTGTTAAGTAATAAATCAAACTTACACTCAATTACTGCAATTGGAACTTGATCACAAGGAATGAGGCAAGAAAACAACACTAGAAGTGAGTTGAAAACAATAAGGGGGGTGGGGCGGGGTTCTGAAGTGGTGAATTCAGGACCTCTGGAAATCTGTGTTTCCATGAAAGAAACAAGAACACTAACAAAAATTGTTAAATTCAACTTCTTCAGAATTTTGAAACTTAACCAAAGGCTTGTAAGAATCTGTATAACATTTATTAACAAAGGGATGGTTGACTTTCAGCAAGCAGTCCCAAATAATGCAGGATACCACACTTCAGCCAAACTGGTGAACACTTTGATTTAGAAGTGTGGACTCACATGTTATCAGAAGTCAGAGAGTGAGAGTTTTCAGTCTTGAACAAGATGAGCTAATATATGCAAAACATCGAGCATATAAGTGATAACTCTTTTTATCCTGGAAACAGATTTTCTCTAATATTTAGTTCAGTGCTGGGCAGACAATGACCCTTTGCAAAGGAACGAATGAATGAATGAGTGTGTGTGTGATGAATGGATGAATAATGGCCAATCCCACTCTTTTTCTGACTGGCTTATCATTCATGGGAAGAGTCAACATCTTAAAGAAGTTACTTAAAATTTCTGCACTTCAGATTCTTCATTTGTAAATTAGAGTTAATTATAGCACCACCAACAATAGATATATAAATGGTATTATCATGAGGGTCAAGTGAAATATGTTGAATGCCCAACACAGTATCTGTCACAGAGTGGGTTTCAATAGTGTTTCTCAAGTGAATAAATGTGTATATGAATGAGTGAATGAGCACATAAACTCGTGATATTCCTCTAGGGGAAAAAAAAAAAGAGTTTTTGAGTGGTAGATCCACTACAGCACTAGCTTTTAATCCCTTACTTCCGCTAAGAATAGACTCTTTTGAGCAGCACTGAAGGAATGCCCTTGAGGTGCTTTGGGGCATGTAAGACTGTGAGAGCTAAAAGTCAAGTTAGAACATGACAAGGGGAGGGATGGATAAGAAATGAAGTGAAGCAGGAAACAGGGGTAAGGCATTGTCAACTTTGAAAAGGAGGAAAAGATTTAAGACAACATGGTGGGAATTGAAAGAGAAAATGTTAAAAATTTAAACATAAATTCAAAGGCTTACTTCACTACCAATATCAGGCAACAGAAATAGTACCTCACTCAAGTAAAGCCAGTTTAACTTTTTAAAATTAATGTACTATAATTGTCCCACTCTCCATTAGCTTATAGGGGCAATGGAATTAATAATATAAACGAGAGCCAAGATACTATAACTGCCACTACACTATATTCCTTTCTATTTATTGTATTCTGAATCATAAATATACACCATAAAAATACTAACACATATAATTGTATATCTTAAATATTCCATAAAGACTAAAGAAAAATTACTCCCTTAATCCTATCTAGAGATTTATGACTATATTAAAGGTCTAGTAATTGCAATATTATAATGATCAAAACTTACGTGTGGTGCTTTTTGTGTGCCAGGCACACATATAGTCATGTGCTTTTATCCATATTCTCCTTACAACAACCCAGTAAGCAACTGAGAATATTCCAATCTGATGTCAAGGAAAACTGAGGCGCAGAGAGTTGAATGGCTTGCTCATATTTACTCAGGCAAGGGCTAAAAATTTGAATCTAGGCAATTGAACATCAGAATCTTTTCTTGGAATTGGTTCATTATTTTTTTCCTCAATATCTTGACTTACCCAGAGGTTTCCATGGCACAGTAATTCATTAAGTAATAGGGATTTATAATCTCATAGTCAATGATGTGAGGCCCAAAAGTGAAGCTGTTAGAACAGTTTTTTATTTATATATTTTTTACAGCCATTCATGCCTCTGCCCTCATGTTCCTGCTAACACTGGGATCCCAGCATTTGCTTACGTAATGCATATATACATCTACTTTCCTATTTGACGAGTTTGGGGACCTTTGCCTGCCTCAGCTCCAGGCGTTTTGCTCAGGAAACACATCCTGAATAGAAAGATGAAGATGGAAATGCTTATGAGTGAGTACAACAGTGTGATGTGATAGAGTACAACATGTGCGAGAAGATGGAACTTGATCCCTGATTCACTCAATAATTGTTTGTGTATTATTGGACACATCATTTACACTTAATGTGCTTCTGTTTCTGTCTCCAGAATAAACACAAACGAAGGTGTGAGGGTCATTCAGTGGTAGAATTCTCACCCGCCATGCAGGAGACCTGGGTTCAATTCCCAGCCCATGAACTTCCCAAAACACACAAATAAAAGAAACCAACAAAAAACAAGCAAACAAAAAATTCAACAAATGGTGCTGCAATAATGGGATATTCACATGGAAAAAGAATGAAATGTGATCCCATCATACAGCATACAAAAAAATAAACACATTCAATTATGCTATAGTTGGATCCCACTCAGCAATAACATATAATGGCTAAGAAGAATATTCTTCCTGCTCTGAGTAGGGCCTCTGCCAGGTTTGTTGACATAATGCTTGCATTAAGTAATCCAAAATTATGTCAGTTCAACATAAGGATAAGTAAAGAAATTTTGAAGCTGATAAAGTCGTTTTTTTTTTTGTACTGAGAAATGCACTCTTAATTTTCAATGTCTAGACCTAAAAGACTCATTTTTTAAAAGTAAATTTTATATTGAGAATGCAAATTAGTTTTTTAAAGTATCCTTTTGTAGCACAGAACAAATTTAGATGAGAATTCTTTCATCTTGACAAAAAAATAAGGGACATTTCTCTGTTGAAATATCTAATTCTTTTGAAGCAGAACATTCAGTGTGAAAGAACCATTACATGATATGACAATGAACAAAATTCTGATCTTTATCTGATTGAAAAAGAAACAGTGAAACTCTATAATAGTTTTCTTGTTACAGATGTGTTATTATTTTACATGCCTTTTTTCTTTTGAGCATCAATATCTGAGGTCAGAACTATGTCTCTATAAATCACTATTCCACTATCAGTTATCCAAAATTACTTTTATTTTATATATTTTATAACATTCCTCTTACTATAGCTTAAAACAATGATTGCTTTCAGGTTTATTAAGGCTGATCAAAGAACCTAGAGTTGATAAAACTATAAACTTATCCTCATAGAAATTCATTTTTCTAGTCGTTCTTTCATTGAATAAATAATACTTTTAAAAATCGGCACCAGGAATACCACATTACTGCTTATCTTGAAGAGTTTAACATTCCAATAAGACAAAAGAGACTAATAACAAAATTGAAGATGCTATCAGACAAGACCACAAAAGAGGAAGTGATCTCTTCTAACTGTGGAAGAGGGCGTAGGGACACTCATAGAGGTGATAGCACTTCTAGAATTTATTCCTGTTTTTTTTTTTTAATTAAAAAGTTCCCAAATTTACAAACACTGTCTACTTACCGAACAATTCCCCCTTCCTTCCTCTTTCTATCCCCTGGTAAACTCCGATCTACTTTTTGTCTTTACAAATTTGCCATTTCTAGATATTTCGTATACATAAAATCATCTAGTATTTGTCCTTATGTTCTTTGCCTATTTCATTCAGTATGATTTCTCAATGCTCATTCATGTTGGAGTATGTCTCAGAACTTCATTACTTCTTATGGCAGAATAATACCTCACTGTGCATATATACCACGTTTTGTTTAACCATTTATCTGTTGGTGGACATTGGGTTGTTTCCACCTTTCAGCTATTGTGAATAATGCTGCTATAAACATTGATATATAATTATCTGTTTGAATCCCTGTTTTCATTTTCTTTGGGTATATATCTAGGAGTAAAATTGCCAGGTCACATGGTAATTCTCTATTTAACTTTCTGAGAAACCACCTTCATACTTTCCACAGTGGCTGTAATGTTTTACACTTCTGTCAACAATGCAACTATTTCTCTACATCCTCCAGCACTTGTTATTTTCTGGTTTTGTTTTGTTTTTTAATAATGGCCATCCTTGGGGGTGTGAAGTGGTATCCTATTGTGGTTTTGATTTACATTTCCCTATTGGTTAACGATGTTAAACATCTTTTCACAGCTTATTGGGTATTTGTTTATCTTCTATGGAAAAATGTTAATTCAAGTCCTTTGCCCATCTTCTAGTTGAATTGTAAGAATTTTTTATATATTCTAGGTATTAAGCCAGTTATGTGATTTGCAGCTATTTTCTTCCATTCTGTAAGTTGTATTTTCATTTTCCTGATAATTTCCTTTGAGGCAAAAAGCTTTAATTTTCATAAAATCAAATTTATCTTTTTTGTTGCTTATGGTTTTGGTGTCATAGCTAAGAATTCAAGGTCATGAAAATTTGCTCCCATGTTACTTTCTAAGCGTTTTATGGTTTTAGCTCTTATATTTGTTCTTAATCCATTTTGAGCTAATTTTTTTATGGTGTCACACTTGATTGGGCATGAACCTATTAGGAAGATATTAAAAGGTTTTAAGCAGAAAAGTAGCTGATCACATTTATGTCTTAGGTCACTCCAATAATCCTGGTAAAACTTGATGGAAAAAATCTTAGCCTGGAGACATGGATACCAAAGAACAGGCATTGCAGTGAATGAGACGTAAGTGACAAGGAGGGTATTGGCTACTTGGTATCTGAGTTTCTGGGTGACAGGAGAGCCACTGATGGATGTTTAGTGAGATTTTGAATAAAGGAGGAAATACCATTTTGGATAGGAAAGTAACATCATGAACTTTTTTCATACTAAACTTGAGATGCCTGTCATCCAGGTAAGTAGAAATGCCTGCATGTCAGTCTGGAAGTCTTTGCTCTATGGCTGATAGTTGGAACCACAGGCATGAAATAAGTCAGACAGAATGTATAGAGTAAAAATGGGAGAGTGCCTCATGAAACACTAATATTTAAGCCCCATGTTTGAGAACTTACATAAATCCTTTATGCTGTGCAGTGTTTTACCATTTTTGTCTAAGTAAGTACAACTGCTAGTATGTGAGAAAATTTTCAGAATGGCAAAATAAACTTGCTACATATTTTCTCTGGACATGTGTGTCAGACATTATTCAAGGTGACTATATAGTAAATATTATACCTATAATTTTCTATTATTCAGAAAGAAGATAATCACCTGTGCTTAAAAACATAAATCAGAATATGTAGTTTAACCTAAATAGAGCGTTCATATTTAGCTAAATACTATATAGACATATGTATGAACAAGAGCGCTAATAAAAAAAAAAAAAGAAACACAAAGCTGAACTTAGAATTGGGTTTGCCAGATGAGTTAATTCAATGTGACGCTTTCTTCTGGTAAACAAATAATATTCTTTATTTTAAAAATGCAGTGTCACACACTGTAACCAATTGGCTATCAGCACACACCTTTGAGAGAGGTAAGGCAGTTATTTCTTTTTACAAGATAGATACTGAAATATTGAAAGGTGAACTGATTTTTTTCAAGATCATACATTCAGTGAATGACTTAAATGTTGGAGTCTCAAGTCATAGTCTCACCATTTTCTGAAATAATTAACCTGGCTTCCCTTTGTTTACTTACTAGGAAATTATTTAAAAGTTATGTGGAAATTTTTTTGATGAGGAGATGCAAACACAACCAGACAGCTGAAAATGCATGTAATGACAGCTTTGTTGGATCAAAGGGCCTAGAGGAGAAGTGGGGAAAATAGCCACTTTAAACTATAGGACACAAAAAATAGAAGGGGCAAAGGTTATTTGGAGAAGCTGAGGGCAGCTCTTACCATCCAAACCATATAGAGATATAAGCCTTGCTTGTTGCAGTTACACCCAGGACAGGGCTGCTCAAAAGGGGAGCTTATGGCTAAGCCAGACAAAATGATGAGTCACCGAATATAACTTAGTTTATGTCTTTACACAGATAGATGACACAATGACAGTATGGTTAATTAGAAATTACTAATAATTGGTACTATTGTAAAGTTTTGATATAATACAGCAGCATATGCATGTATCTTGGCTGATTTTATAACATACATAGCAATATATAAATACATATTTAGTCAGTTACTATTATGAGTGCTCATTCCTGTATTGGATATTTCTAGTTAGTTCTGCCCTGGAAGGCTGACTTGTGTGGCTAACATAGAATCCCCATTTCTGGCTTCCAGTTGGGTTAGGCAGAGTAAACAAGAGTAAAGGGCAGGAGGAGAGTCTGATAGGAGCATTAATTCCCCTTGTTCTCATCCTCTAAGATTACCTCAGACATGCATGCCCACTGACAGGTCACATGCATGCCCACTGACAGGTCACTCCGCTTGCTAAGAGTGTCCTTTTCTGAACACCTCTCTCCTCCCCAGTTCCAGCACCTCTCCCTCCCATCATGCATTCAGGACTAAAGATGTTAACAGCTGTTGATTCATGCTTTAGTTCCCCTACACCCTGCACGTGCTTTTGGAAGTAGTTGCTTTGCAAAGATGTTTCCTCAAAAGACCCTAATCTGAGTGTGTCGCCTGTTGATTATTAGTGTCATGGCTAATACAATCTTTAAATCAAGAGTGATAGTGACTGTCATTAACTCCATTTTTAAAATTATGTATTATCTGGAAATCATCTATTAACATTTGAAACAGTGTTCTAAAGACTCCTTAAATAGTTCATTGGTAGAATGAGGAAATGTTTAAATGAATAAAATATGTATGTTCAACTATTTAAATAAATCCTGACTCACTGCAAGATTTCCAAATATTGTAAACTCATTTCCATTTAAAAAATTCCTTCCAAATGTTATATAACAATACCATTTTTTTCGGCTATGCCTTTCTAAATCTTTTTTGTTTTTCAAGTATCATCTCGACCAGGAACTGGAAAATAAATGACTGCTTTGAAATCGTCAAGTTTGTGAATGGAAATCATCTGTTTGCAAACAGAAAGGAGATTTTGAGGGTCATATGGCAAAGGTTATGCTCAATAAGCTTTTAATCTGTCAAGAATATCAAAATGATGGGCAGCTTGATCACAAGGCTGGTTCAGTGACAACAGGTTATGATAGGGAATGAAATCTAGAGTTGCACAGACCTGAATGAGAACCCCAGTTCCAACACTTAATAACTTGGTGAGTTCAAGCATACCACTTAACTTATGCCATTATTCATAAGAACGCAAATCATAAGACTTATCTTTCAGTGTTGTTGGGAAGACTACATAAGAAATAAATAAGTGGTATGCAATGCGTATATTGGAAAGAACACAGGCTTTGTAGGTCAAACAATCCTTGCTCAACCACTGCCTTTGCCATTTACTAGTTATGTTCCCTTGGCCAAGTTAGTTACTAAAATTCTCTAACCCTCAGTTTACATAGCTGTGAAAAAATGTGGGAAAATTATATTTGCTTTATAAGTTCAATGTAAGAATTAACATGAACATAAATGGTAAAATTGGATTTTAACACAGACTACAAGCCTCTGGAATATAGGGCTTCTGTATCCAAGACTTTTCTTTATATCTCAAAGAGGCAGAGTCTCTTATTGATTCGGCATTTGGCTTTGAGTCAGCTTTTTTTTATGAGGGATCCTAGTTCCATTATTTACTGGATATATGACATGTTCTTGAACAAATTGCTTAATCTCAGTTTCTCTGCTTGACAAATGAGTATGATGATAGTACCAGAACCCTTAGAATATCTTGAAAATTAAACAACTTCTTGTCTCTAAAGCATTCATTTTAGTGCCTGACATATTGAGGTAATGCTTATCAATGTTAACTGTGTATAAAGAATAAAGATAATATTCAGAAAATTAAATAAATGAGGACTATATATCTGTCTTACATTCCAAACCTGTTTTCTTTCTGGTCCATCACCCTACTCTTAAAATATTCCAAGTAGTAAGGAGGAGAAATGGAGAATCATATGTAGTTTATGTAATAAGTGTGGGAATTGCTCAAGTGGAAATATTTTTAAACAAGATGTCTTTAAAAAGAAAAAAATAACAATTCTAGATCTAAAATTGTATAACTACACTGAAAAATATAAACCTACTAATTTTGATGTATTCCAATTTAGATTTCATAGAAAAAAAGCATTTTTTCACAATTCTAATAGACAAATTCTATTTACCCATGAGCTTCATTCTGAAAACACAATCATTCTCCATACCTTGCGTAGGAGACACCGACTCTCGGTGAACCTGCTATCACTGCTGCCAGGTTCTGACTCCAGGTGAGATATTTTCATTATGAAATAAAAATAATTCAATTCCTGGAGCTCTATTTCTTGATACATCTTATGCTTCTTTAAAAAATAACATATCAAGAAGTTTAGAAGTATTTTTATTTGTAAAATAAACTTATCTCTACCAGTTCTAAAGTGAAGAGACTATTCACTTAGGTGGTTTTTATGGAAAAACAAGAGAAGGGAGATAGATAATGGTTTCATTTCTCTCCCAGTTTTCTCTTGGAAAAAAAAAGGAAGTTAGCAGTAACTGTTTACCTCCTTTTTGTAGCCCCATGAATAGTGCTCTTAAACTTTCAGTTGATCTAGCTTCATTTTTTATGGCCTCTTCAGTATAGAGGCTCCATGTTTTTATGCTTCTTATGTCATTTCTCAAGTTAATCTGTCAAGATTCTTTAAGAATGTTTTAAAAGTCATCTTTTTTATATTTGTCAAAAAGACATGGTTTGTATCTCTGCTGTCTGAATCCCTAGGGCATGATTCTACTTTTAGCTGCAATTCCATAATGTATGTGAATGTAAATATCGGCCACATTCTACCTACAGACCTCCTCCAGGGATTAATAATTCCCACTCTCTAGCGGCCGTCTTGTATGCTCTAATAGACTGATGGCCAGAGCCTGAACTGGTTTTATTACCAAAAGAAAGAATGCTTTAACTCAGTGATAAAGATAAATAATTGCATGTAAATGAAAAGCAATGTTTGATTGAAAACACTTTGGAGAGATAATTCTTCATGAGAATTTTACCTCTGCTTTATAAGTTTTAATCTGATATATTCAGATATACCCTGTAGCTAACCTGGTTTTATGAGCATCCTGAATAACACAACTCATCATAAGTTATAAAATAAAAACTATTTATGAACTTTAATTAATAAGAAATTTTTCTTTTCTTTTTTTAAGTTTAAGTTTAAGTGCAACTGCAGAGCTACATATCCAGGAGGGAAGAGTAAATTAAATAAAATAGGAAATACAGCTGAAGGGAAAAAAATAATGATGGAATTATGATATTATTTTTTTAAAAGACCAGAGTAGGTCAATATCAAAGTGGATATGGTCCTATAAAGCTGTCACCTATGCACCGGCACTTGGCTCTTTACTTCCAACAATTTCATTTTTTTCTTTTCCTTTTTTTAAAGCACTTGGTAGTTTTTAAAGGATTTTTACAAACACTATATCCCTTTAGCTGGTTCTGAATGGATAAAAATAATGATTGGAGAACCAAAGTTCCAATCTGTGAGGTCTGACTGTCTTAGAGCTCTTCCAAGGACATGTCCCTTCAATCCCTTTCCTACACCTTCCCCCATTCTATTATCGTTACTTGTAAGGTCTTTTGTAGGTTATTTTGTCTGGAATTATTCTTTCAGTCAAAATTTCTAGTTTGTGGCCATGTCATTGAAATAGTATAGACGACCCCAGCTTTCAGGGTTAAAATATGTAGCTATCCAGTGGTCTGATTGTACTGCTGGTGAGTCCACTCCTAAATATTCAACTGGCTGCCTATACAGTAAAAACTCCTGGCAACTCTTGAGCCAGTTTGATTGTGCCAAGCACCGTTGTGGCCCTAAAAATAAAAACTCAGAAAATTTATTTAGATTGTTTGGCTTTTATGGATCCTGTCTCCCAAATTAAGTATTATAGGCAAAGATCTTTTATAGATTAGAAAAAAGCCATAAATGAATGGCAGCATTAATTAAATGACACCTTGACGTTTGAAGCCAGTAGATATAACAGTCCCCAGTGTTCTCACCTTTAGTTAAATTAGCTAAATAGCAATGGGTGAATGTTGACAATATATATTCTTCAACTGCTATTTCATGTGGAACTTTCTTAAGACTTGCAAAAGGAGAAATCAGGCTTAACCAAGTCAAAGAGGGTTCCAAAGGGCAAAGACACACAATGCTTTTAATCAAAATTCAAATATATTTCCCAAGAGATTTATAATTTTGTAAAGCCAATTTTGACAGGTTCTATAACAAGAATAATAAATATAATAATACAAATACTAAATTAAATCTCTGGTGATACCTAGCACTATCCCTGTCTGAAATGAGGCACTCTAAACATACCTGAATCTTAATACTTATAACACTATGGTAATGGTTCTCTCCGGTGCTCTACCTTGCCCCATACTATGAGGTTCAGGGAAGTTAAGTCTTTTAAATAAAAACTTGAGCAAACTTGGGTTAGGTCTCAAAGAGTTGTATTAAATCAATTCATGATTTGGGGATATTGCAATCACCATGTGAGAGGAATTCCACTGAACAAAGAAAGCACAGTTTTAATAGACAGAACGCGGGAGTACTTTGGAAGGAAATCTTCACTGCTTAAGGGCATGGTTGCTTAGCAACGAAGAGGTTAGCTGGCAGGAGAATAAGGAGTTGGTGATAGCTGATTGGCTGATTTAAATTCTGGGCTAGCCAGAATTTACTGGGAATAGAAACCTCTTAGATTTATTTGTTTTGCTGATAGGGTGTTTAGCATGGGTGTGTCCAGTTGGACCTCTTAGATTGTTCTCATCAAGTCTTTATTCCTGGTAAAAACCAGTAATAGCAATAGACCCTGACATAGGACCTACTAGGTTTTAGGCACTATTATAGGTTCTTTACTTGTTAACTCATACAATCCTCTGAGCACTTGAAGTCACGTTTATTAATATTATCAGCCCATGTTCTACAGGTGAGGAACCTGAGGCACAGGATGAAAAACTGAATTCCAAGGAATTTCCTGAGAACACATTGCTGTTTGTTAGAAACCAGCTGGTTTGGTTTTGCCATCTGTGTTATTAACCACTGCAATGTGCAGTTCTACTTCTCAGGAGCCCATTTAATTTTTTTGAACTAAAAACAGTTTAATATCTCCTTATTAGAGTTGATGGAAACAGTTGCTTATGGTTATAGAATACCACAAATATTACTTTTGGAACTATAGCAATGGAGAAATCTCTCTTCTTTGTTGATTACTTTGCAAGAGAAGGTAGGAATTTCTTCCCTTGAAATTATAGGCATTCCTTTATAGGTTAATGAAAAACCATATACTTGACTTACTTGACTGGCAGTTTGTAGAAGTGGATTGCTACATAAAGATTATAATATTAATACCATAAACTGTTATCAAAAGCCTCATCATCCAACTGTGCTAACTTTATGTGCTCCTTTATTTTATTTAAAAGTTATTTTAAATAAACTTTATTTTACTTTAAATGCAAGAAAGTATATTTCTTTAAAAGATTTTTTACAATAAATCCTTTACAAAACAAGGATGTCACACATCATGCTATGAACTGCTTCTCAGAGATGGCTAGGCACATATCATATTTCACTAAAATGAAATATAGTGGTATCACTGATCTAGTATATTTCATCTCAGGTTGTGTTTCTACATATGCAATGGAATAAAGTGCATTTCTCCCATTGTAACAGAGAAGTTGTGAAGGGTTATGTTCTCTCTCCTCTTGTCTGTTAATGGAATTCAGCCATAGTTCAGGTTACTAATTGCTGTGTTCTCTGTTAAATAAAATATGTCTCTAGCATACAGTGAAGCCCTTGAAGCACAAGAACTTGATTTAGTTGAATAAAAATAAAAATAAAAAAAATCCTGGGATCACTCTGCCCGTACATGTGTTAAGAGAAATCAGTTTATAATTAGATGAATTTTGTTTAGTTTGGTCTGGTTTAGTTTTTCTCAATAAGGGCAGCATTTAGAGATTCTGATCTTTTGAGCCCAGCCATATTCATGTGCTAAATGCTTTTTCTTGTTTCTACTTATTATTTTTTAATGTATGAATCTTGGAACTTTTAGTTTCCAGTGAATTAATAACAATGTACTCAAAACCTATTCTACTGTAGCTTGGTATTATATATATATACATATTATCTTTAAAATAACAAAACAAAATCTCAAATATTTGTTGAATGCATTCAACAGACACTGCTTGGGTACTTTTACTTGCATTACCTTATTGCTTAAGGGATGATTTTTTGAATTTTGAATTTATGATTTTTGAAATGCCAACCTTTCTGCAAATCAGAATAGCCTTTTTCAAAGCCTTACCTGTACTCAGTGTAAATTTGTATTTTCACAGGCTACTTGACCTCTGTTTGCAGGTTCACTTCTCTGGAGTTCCTCATCAAGGGACACTATCTCTGAGGCTGTCCAAGAAAAACCCCTGCAGGATTATTATCTGGACTTCTCTCTTATTCCTAATGTCTTGGTAACGGTTCCAGACAGAACATTTGGTCTTCTAGGAACAGTATCTACTCTCTCCTTGACGGTCTTTCTTCCTGGGGGCAGTATCATACAATACTAAAGAAGGCAGGTACCGCTCATGGCCAACCTGAGTTCAGAAGTGCCCCAGCACAGTGCTGGTCTGTGAACTTGGGCTTGTCCCTGTGCCTTCGGACTGCTATGCAGCCTGGGGCCTGGGCCACAGTCATATCTCCTAGTACGAAGGACAACAGAAGCACAGTGATTCACATGTTAATTTGGATAAGGTCAATTTACTCTTGTATTAATTTGATTAAGGTTATAAAAAGTGGGGATACTGTTTAACTTGAAAACTTGCTTTCTGGAAAGTGTGATTATATATCAGGTGGCACATTGCATGCACAAGACAAATATTAGGCTCTCCGCTCCTTTCTCTCATGTATTCCCCAACAATAAATTTATATGGTCTAATTGTACAATTCTGTGCACCCTATGGTCCTTGGTATGAAGTTGTTTTTTCCCCACAAAATATCTCTTGATCCTACAGATATACTCACAAAAGTGCCCAAAGACATTATATGGAAGAATTTGTATCATGGTTTTGCAAAAAATAGCAAACAACGGAAATTAAGTACATGTTATCAGTATGATGCTGTTGAATAAAAATATTATAAATCCATTGAGTAAAATGCCATCTGCTGTTTTAAAAAAGTGTACTAAAAATATGAAAGGGTGCCTAAATTATATAGTAAATAAAAAACTAAGTGGCATAAAAGTATTTGCTACTTGAGGAGTGTAAAAAACCATTCACAGAGATTTCCTCTGAGACCAAGTTCAGGAGACTTTTACTTTTCACTTCATCTCCCTTCTTTTTTTTTTTTTTTCAGCAAGGTCAATTAAATAGTTGTAATAGCTTATAAAACAGTCTTTATTTCAATCACATGCTGTTCAAAGTAATTTTTTTTCTTATTATATATTTGGAAAAGTAGGATGCAACAGCTTGATTAAATTTAGTGTTGGCAAAGAAAACTGGTGCTTCATCCCTTGATAGTGAACTATAAAATTGATCCATTTTTAGAAAGTAATTTGGCATACCATTTGACCCAGCAAGTCTACATCAAGAAATTTTGAAAGGAATCTTTAATAAATTACACAAACATATGTCTAGATACATACATAATTTAAAGGCACTTACCCAGAGTAACATTCGTAAAAAGAAAAAAATGTAAACCATCAAAAGACCCATTGACACAGGTCAGATTAAGTTAATTATGGCATATCAATATAGTAGATGCTATACCAGACAACTACTAACTAAATATTCAGAAAGATTTTACACACTAATTTGGAATAACATCCATGGTATACTCTTGCATGAAGAAAGCAAGTTGACCTCAATTTAGTAGAAACAATGAACAAATAGATATGTATTGAAAATATTATAGAATTGTATGAAATAAGCCATGACTGTCTCTGGAGACCAGGATTTCATGAATAATACTGCTTATTTTCCAGCTATATATTGCTGATGTTTTACAATGAGTATGCACTGTTTTTATAATTAAAATTGCTTTGAAAGACAATATTTTTTCTTCCTTTGTCTCTGCTTCTGCATTTCCACTATGAACAGCCTTTGCATTATTGGTCTCTTGATCCTAGATTATAGAAGCAAAGAATCTGGAATTGAGGAATTCCAAGGTTACCTTGCCGTTCCATCTTTATAAGATGTGATACTTCCTACCAAGTTGTTGACCAGTCTGTTCTTAAACGCTACAAATGAGACCTCACTAGGAATTTGAGGAGACCCTGTATATGGCTGATAGATTAGAAATTGAAGGAATAGCCTTTAGCATCAGCTCCAGAATGTTTGAATCCCGCATCTGTCACTCACCAGCTAAGTGATTACTCTAATGCCTCAATTTTATAAGTGGTATTAGATTATAATTAAATAAGGATAGTAGTCTCTAATTCATAGGGCTCACATAAGGCTTAAAGAAGCTACGAATGTGAAACACCTGGTACAGTGAAAGTACTCAACACATTTTAGATGGTGATGTTTTCATTATAGCTGCATAGTTATGACTATTCAGTTTTAATACAAATCAATCTTCTGTTATTCAAGGCTGTTCATATAATCTTACCTTGTACTCTGCAAAAGATATTTTTGCTTTTTTTTTAGACCCTCACAGTCCTGTAAACCAGACGACCAATCAACCCCAAAACCCTTCATTTATTCTCCTACACTTTTTTTCTTTTACTTATGTTGTTCTTTTCCATGTGTTAAATAAAATCAAATCAAGATTTAGGTAAGGAGAGTCATTATTTGAACAGACTATTGCAAGGGAAGGAAAGAGACGATGGCAATAGAGAAAACACTGTGACAAGATTGGCAGGTGTCTCAAAATTAGGCAGTAAAAGGCATTTGTTCTTACAGGGAGAGATAAACAAAGTTGGAAACCTTTTGTTACAGGGGAGTGGATTGAGTGGGTGGGATGATCAGGCAGTTGATCAGGCAATGCTTCTCCCAGCGGTCAGCTAGCCCTCTGGAGGGGCTGTGAGAAGGGGCTGCATACCAGGTTAAGGAAGGGTAAAATGTTCAGGGCCTGGGGATGATGAGAAACTTAACTAATGTTTGGTCAGGTTGGATAGCAGGCATTTTATCCAGATTGGTCAGTGGGTGCAAAGAGTTCAGGTAAACATTTAGGAAGCAAAGATTGAGATTTGGAGAAGTCAGCATCTGACCTTCTCATAGGTAAACAAGGGGGGGCATCTGTGAGTTTTATGTAACTCACAGGGAAGGGCTATTCTTTGAAGTAAGTTATTTTCTGGCACAAAAAAGCTGAGGAATTTCATAACAGTTGCTATTTTTTCAGGAACAAAGAACTCAGTTAAAGTTTAACATTGCCACCAGAAGTATTCTTCCTTCTCCCTTCCACAATACAACCTTCATGTATTTTTACATTGAAGATCCACCTCCTCTACTAGGCCTTAAAATAAAAAAAGAGAGACAAACATGCAAAAAAAATATTCTAATTTATATCAACCGAACCCCACTTTGAATTATGGACAGCTAAAATTGTGATTTGACATTTTGTTTCATTCATGACTTCTCAGCTGGATTATAACTTTGAGAAAACGCATGATTTCTTATATCTCTCCAACCTCTTCTTGTGGTAGGAGCGTGTGTGGACTTTTAGTAGGGCCCGATGACAGGCTGCTGCTTCGTGTGCTGGCACTCTCTGCCTGCAAGGATGCGAGTTGCAGCGTCGGATTGCCAGGTTGTGAAACCCCATTCCAAAATTTCCTAGTAAGTGGATTTGGATAAATTAATTTTGTGCTATACTTTCCTCACCTATACAATAGGAAAAAAACAAGCAAACGAAAACTACTTCATAGTGTCATTGTATGGATCCAAAGTTTTTAGGACATTATCTTTCATAGAGTAAATGTTCAGTAGTTTGTTATCATTATATAACAGTCATCATTATATAATATAAAATAATATTGAGTCATGATTATAATCTTTGTTTTTATAAAATGATGTTATTAATTCGCTTTTAAAATGTTACAATGACTGAATATGAAAACAGAATATTATTCTCCCTGACTACCAGATGATGCATATTGTAGATATTTTTGGATGCTATAAAACAAGAAAAGAACACTCTATTGTGCCAGATAAGCAGATTGGGCTTATGAATACTCTGAAATATCTTCCCGGATATGGATATCTCCTCTTTCTGAGGTGCTGGATAGTTTCTTTGTTTCCTGTATGATAAAGATGGATGATCTTCCTCATTGCAATTGTAATTTACTGTGAAGATATCACTTAATAGGATAAAGCCGAATCTGATCATTCTAATTGTATAGGGGTCAGACCACAGAGCTGAGCCCTGGGTTGTCAGGCTGCTTGTACTCTCCTCGCAGACGCACCTGGCCAGACCTCCTCTCCTTTCCTTTGTACTCCATTATTAAGCCCCTTGATGTACTTCAATCCACTCACTCTGTTCCGCTGTTTTCCTCAGGTAATTCTCAATTACATATTAATAGAAAACATATAGTAACAATACAAAGTAGAAAGATTAAGTTAAAAATTCTGCAAAAATAAAAGAAAGCAGCATATAGGTGAATAGTAAAGACTAAAAAAGTTTTTGCCTGCTCTGTAGCAAAAGCACAGAGAAACTGACAAAGCTGCTCCTGCCCCCATGGATTAAAAATGACCAAGGAAAGAAATAAAGAAAAGAATAGGAAAAATGCCACTAAAATCACCTGCACAAAAGACAATAATAGACATTTAGCCAAAGCCAATTCTATTTATATTTTCTCAACTTACTCCTGTTTATTCTGAACAATACTTTCCCAGAAATTATTTCTCATTGGGAACAAATCTGCACGTGGCTTTTGTCCCAAAGGTTTATTTGATAATCTTGCATTAGCAAAAGTGCAAAGAGAATGAAGGCTTGGTATAATCTCCCTTTAAGGAATCATTTCATGAACACATCCAAAGGACTGTCCTCAAATATGCACACTAAAATTCTATCTTTCCAATATGTCCTAAGTAAAATGTCTAATCAGGAGGACTAAAGGCTAGTATCGATAGTTCACACTTTAATATAGCCTTACCATTCAATAGATGTTTTATATATTGTCTTATTTATTTCTAAGAATAGTCTAGGTGTCGGCAGTCCAAGTTTATTATTCCCATTTACAGATGAGCTAATGGAGACCTAGAGAGGTTTCCTGTTAGATTCCCAATAATTGACATAGTATAAGAATTGAATGCATATTTAGAGAAGAGTAGATGAAGGGATTCATGGCCACATGTCTTTATTAAAAAGTAGGAAAAGAAATGACTTATTTAATTTCCTTTTCATTCCACGCCATCATAATAGCCTTCTCCTAAAAGATCTACTGGCCAGCTTCCCTGGTTACATAAATAGAGTGAGAGAGACACATCACCTGGTTTCTCTGTTTTGCACTGCTAGTTAATGCTCAAACAATAATTCATGTTTCCCTACTCCTCGACAAAACTTGAAGTATTGTTGACAGACAAATTATTCAACTCATTTTCTTAAAATAAATTTTACTCTGAAATTGTTCAAGGCAGTTTGTGTTATAGCTAAATCCTTCAACTTTTTTGGTACTAAAAAGCAAGGACTTTGACTATATAAATTGCTTTAAATTTCACATAGCTCACTGTTGCATGTTTTCCTTTTTTTTTAATAGTGATGATTGTGGTAAGAATAATAATGAAGTATTCTGCTTTGCAAATGCCCAAGTTCCCTCCAATATGCTTGGAAAAAGCTCCTATTAAAAGAGGTTTTTCAAAAATATATTTCTAAGGGCAAATTCGGCTATTCTTCCCAAGATAGAATTGTTCCAAGTGAGAACTGTTTCTGCCAGGATCCTGCCAGGTTCACATGGCTGCTGAGGCACCAGTCAAAAGCATTATGAAATTGCTTTTTTACCAGTCAGTGAGAGCCAATTGGAAAAAGGCCATTCTGATTTTTTTGTTTGCTTGTTTTGTTTTAATTTACTGGGTTGGTTTTCACTTTTATAAAATTTTCTATCTGTTTTTGCCAAAATTGCTATTAGAGATATGAAAAACATTATTTTAAATACTGTATGAACAATGAACCTACACCCTAATGAAACGGAAAGTTTTTCATCACTTTGTCGGAAAAGGAAAGAAATCGTTTCCAGTAGAAGGTATTATAGCTCTGAGATATGAATATATATAAAGATTGCCCTCAAGCTATAGCTTTATTGGTGCCTAACCAAGATCTAGGCATGGTTTCTTTTCCCACAATAAATAAAATATTGTGTGTAGGTGGTAGAGAATAGGGGTGCATGGAGAGAGAGGCAGTGAAAGTATGTGATGTGCTAAAAGTACAATCATTTAAATGTCTATGTTACAAAGATAAAAATGTGTACTATTTACATATTATTGGGGTTGTACAGCCCCCACATGGGTGGTTAATAAATGGTTGGTTGTCTTTAACCTTAGGAGAAGTAGACATAGCAGGATTATGTTTTTCTTTACATAGAGTTTATGTGACTGGGCAAATTTGAGTCTGAATATACATCATATGGCACTTGTTTATCTAAGTGGCAAATCCTCCCTCCCAATTGTGGTTATAGCTAGTGCTCCACCTTCTCTATGTCCATACCAGGAAGGTGAACACAGTTGGGGGAAAAAGACACCATTGGCCAACTTTAAATGATGACCACTGCCCTACCTGGGCCCTTAATACCATCCAGCAAGTTTACAAAGTATTTCCTGGGTTGTTCACATTCCCACTCTCTCAGACTACTATTTTCATCTTTTCTCTTCTCTCTTTAATTCTCTGGCTCCTGCCTCCTAATCCTTCAGGTAATCTTGCTTCTTATTTGACTGAGAAAATAAAAGAATCCTTTCTTTTTTTTTTTTACATATTCCCACAACTGATTACCAGTCTATCCAAAGTCTCTCTCTGTGCCTTCCCTACTCTTTTTATGGATTACTTGCCCTTCATTTGGTCCTTGTGATTCTCATCCAACCTCAAGGACAGCACATGGGCAATGGTTCTTCTCCATCTTGTATCATCAAATTTTCCACTCTACTAAATCATTCCCACGATCTTACAAACACTAGTCATCCATGTTAAAGTAAGCAAACAAACAAACAAAAATCTTGAGTACACGTATTCTCTCAGAATCTCTCTAGTATTTTTAAAGCCGAATTTATCAAAAGATGTCTATACTTGCTATTTCTGATTCCTCTCCTCTCACTCTCTTTTACACCTTTCCTAATTAGGCTTTGGTTATTAATTATTAATTAATGACACCGATTTTATCAAAATAACAAACAACTTTCATGTCAATTCTCAGTTCTCAGCTTATCTGACCTACCAATTCCTACTTGTCCTATCTACATCACTTTATCCTAAACGCAAAAGCCTGCCAGGATTCTATTTTCTCCTGGCTTCACTGGCCATTTCCTCTTTGTCTCATTTATGAATTCATTCTCATGTCCCTATTTTCTGAGTATCAGTGTACCCCAGAGTTCAGTTCTCTGACACTTCCATAAAGGGAGTGATCTTTATGAAGTCTTCTCATAGCCTTAAGCACTCTCTATACTAAGAACTCCCCAAATGAGACCTCCCTCATGTGCTACAGCATTGCGTTTCTCTGTATAGATGTCTGACCCATATTTTGAACTTAACTTTATCCCAAAATTAACTCCTTATTCCATAACCCTCACTGATCTGTTCCTCCCTCAGTGTTTCCCATCTCAGTAAATAAAACTCCTTTCTTACAGGTGCTTAGTAAACAACCTTGGGAGACTCCTTGAGTCATACTTTTTTTTATTATGCCCCATAAATCAATGTATTTTTCCAGAATGCATTTAAAAACTATATGTTAGAATATATTGACACAACCTTTGTTTCGCTAATGTAACATTTAAATTTTATTTTAAAATCTATAAAAATAATATTATTGTAGAATAATATTAAGGTAACAAAATGGTATTACAATAACAAAGGTAAGAAAACCAGGAGGAAGACTTTTGTTTAAGATTTAAAGGCTATTTCTTAGGTTAGTGCTAGTTTATCAAAGTACAGGTGATATATCTATAATGACATAGATAGCTTCATGAATGTTAATCCCATAAGCAATCTATTTCCCTAAAATGGTTTCAACTTCCTTTTGTAAATGAAAAGATGACTATCTTAAACAAAAATGGCTGAAAAATGATTTAACAGGTGCTTATGACGTTTAAATATAAATACAAATTGAAATTAAGATTCTGATTGCATTAATAATTAGGCAACATAAAATATTTAGGGGCAATAATTCAGCCAACAACTAGATTAAGGTTGCCTCCTATACATGGACAGGATAGAAAGCCACTTGAATCCTCCCAACCCCTGGTTCCTAATTAATGTATGTAATATTTTGGCTGTGTGCACTGTACCAGAATTTGGATAATATTTTTGTAATCAAGTAATCAGACTGATTTTATCCAGTACTGCTCTGCTCTGGGTCTTTAAAAAGCCAAGTAAATAGTTTTCTTTGTTATTGAGGAGATATTGAAGACATGTGAGTCAAAATAAGGTAAACTATTCCTGTTGTCTTAACATTGGTGAAAGTGCTATATGAACCAAACAACTTCAACTTATTGAGGAAAAAGACATTGGAATACATATAGCTTTCCCTCTGAAATGTTTATACCTGGGCTTTAAATGATAATTTCTAGTTATTATTTTCTTTGATTGTATTGTATTGCACAAATGTTGTATATATTCTTATGTATGAAGATATAAAACAACCAATAAACAAGTATATATAACATGCTACTTGGTGATAAATGGTATAAAGAAAAACAAAGGAGGACTAAGGTTTAGAGAATATATCAACAGATTGGGAAGGAAGAAGAGAGATCAGTGAGCCTTCAATGAAGCAAAGACCCAAAAAGGGTCTTTGATCTGAAAAGTTTTACCAAACGCCGAAGTTCATCTTAAATTGTTATCTGTTAAACATTTCAATTAACATTATTTTTATATGAATAGGACTTAAGAGAACATAGGACCCTAAGTTCCCAGTTTCCTCTTACTTTTCCATTCTCTGGACAGATTCTGAAAGCAGAAAGGTAAGGGGGAAAATTTAAGAAAGATCATATAGTTGTGCAATACATTGTCCTATCAAAAAACCTTGATGGTCTTTTCTGCAATCTGCTCAGCATCACATCTCATCTTGTCATTTCTACCCTAAGAAACAACCTGCAACCTCTCTTGCTTCTCTCCCAAATCAATGATTTCATCTGTTTAGGTTTCTGCCATTTAATCCCAGACTCCAGGTTAAGTAATTTTGAATGTAGTATAAAAAGATTTTGAAATATAATGCTGTGATGGGGGTGGGCCACTGTGGTTCAGCAGGCAGCGTTCTCGCCTGCCATGCCAGAGACCCGGGTTCGATTCCCAGTGCTTGCCCATGCCAAAAAACAAACAAACAAAACAAGAAAACAGAAAAAAATATCCTGTGATAGGACTACTCTAGAGAAACAAGTAGTGGAATGGGGTGATAGCAAGAGGACTGTGTGAAAGAAGGCTTGGATAACTGACCTGGCAAAGTAGGTAGACAGAGAGGAAACAAAAAGGCACTGTCTGTGACTCCAATCTTCTCCTAGTGCTCTGCCTATACCTACCACACCACCTCCTTTCATTTTAATTCTCCTTTCCAATAATGAATAAAGATTCCCCTCCTCCCTTACCCCCACCATGACCTTACACTCTTTCTCCTCTGCTCTTGAAGCAAGCTCTTTTTTACTGGCATATTCTTTTCTTATCTCTGTATATTTGTTTAACATCTATCCCCTTCAGGATTATGCTCAACTATTACCTTTTAGAAGCATTTCCTTATCATCCACACCGCACAAATGAGGTTTTAGGCTCCCTACTAATGAACTTCTTTAGCATTCTGTGCTGTCTTATCAGAGTACTGAACAAATGAATTCCAACTTTTACCTTTGATCCTCTCGATGAGGAATATGTTTCCCTTCAGTGCCGAAGTGCAGGGAAAATACTTTCTGAATGAATGAATAAAATAATAATAAATAATAAAGGGTAATGAAAGTCATAGCATCTTTTGCAAGCTTGGGAAAGTTGAAGACTATAACAAGTTGTGAGAAGTGATAGCTTGCCCTTTTAGGTCTGTACAGGAATTAAACATCAAAAGACAGAAAATTTGGCATTATATGGTCTTTTATTTTCTACATAATAATACTGCCTTTTTCAATTCAATTTAATTCCTGTCTGGAAGAACTATGGTAAGAATTCCATTCCCTTAAGTCTCCATATCCATGGGAAAGGAGTTGATTTAAAAATTGCCTATGCCATGAATTAATTACTGGATAATTTATGCAAAATATAAGAGTTATAAAAAAATCACATGAGAGATTATGAGCAGATTCTTCATATGTAGGTATGTCCTTGTGAAGATAGTTGTATTAATTACGAACTCTAAGAACTGAAAGGAATACAAGTATAATCGTGTCCTTTTTTATCTTACAAAGAAGTATAGCAAATATTTACTTAGAACATGGAATATTGAATGGCTAAAGACAATTGTAGGAGGAAGTGACTGAAGAGATATAAACGCAGGAGTTATTCCCATTATGGTAGGCATCTGATACAGCAGAAGGGCAAGGAAAGGTATTCAGCTTCTCATCCTAATAGCACACAATACCTAAGCTGGGAAATCAAGGAAACGTTAAGTACAGTAAAATATCAGCTCTCCTAATGATCTCGGCAAAACAGTTTAACTTCTCAAGGGGGGTTTCCACTCTTGAATATGGAGAAGAAAAAAGTGCTGAAATTAGGGCTACCTCCTTCACTGATTTGCTTCCCAATACCCCCCCTGTGATGGTCTGAAGCTGCTATGTACCCATAAAAGACTATGTTCTTTTAATCCTTTCCTGTGGGTGCAGACCTATTGTGGGTGGGGCCTTTTGATTAGGCTGTTTTAATTGAGATGTGACCCAGCCTATTTAAAATGGGTCTTAACCCTTCGCTGGAATCCATTTTGATAAGTTAAAAGACAGTAAAAGCCCAGAGAGCCTGGGGGGAAAATGCCCCAGGAGAAGCAACAAGGGTACAAAGGGGCTGAGAGCCATTTTGAAGCCAGAATCAGGAGAGAAGGACCAGGAGATGTTACCCTGTGCCTTTCCATGTGGCAGAAGAACCGCAGATGCCAGCAGCCATTCCTCAGAGCAGGTATCTTCCTCCTGATGCCCTAATTTGGACATTTGCATGTCCTTAGAACTGTGCATTTGTAAACTAATAAATTTCCATTGAAAAAGCCAACCCATTTTTTGGTATATTACAATCCAACAGCTTTAGTAAACCAAAACACTCCCTTAAGAGATTTTTGTCCCAGGCCCAGAGATAAATAGCTAAGATTAAAATACGGAGAAATATTCTTCCTAACATTGTATGCAATATTTCCACAAAACACTGTGGAGATATTGTAAAATGATATATTGTGTTCTGTAACATATTCATACCTCCTTCTGCAAGCTCTCAACCCACATCAGCACATAAAGCCTGGGAAACCTTCAAATATATATATATATATATATGAGTCCATACTTATATAAATAAATTATTGAATAAAATTGAGGGAAAAAAGATGAATCTCCCATGCAGAAGAATTCCAAATAAATTTTATGCATAATCCACCCTCAAGGAGGTGGAGCATAATTCCACATTTGTAAGTTTGTGCTGTGCATAGTGTCTTTCTTTGAGAGAACAGCAAGGAAAAGGGGAAAATGAATAAGAGTACAGCAACCTGATACACACACTTCTCAGCTAAATAATCAAGTTCAACATTAGTAATGACAAATCCCATTGATATTATGTACCCATGATATGATGTATTAAAAATGGTAATTTGCCTCTGTAGTTTTCTTCCCCAAAACCCATATTACCAGTCTAATCGTGTCAAGAATATCAAATATTAATTGACAGACATTTTACAAAATTTCTAGTCCTTACTCTCCAAAACTGTAAGGGTCTTCAACAATGAGGAAGGTCTGAGAAACTGTGAGAGCCAAGAGAGATGTAAGGAGATGTGATAATTAAATGTATTCAGGATAGGACATCAGAAATACTAAGGAAATCTGAATAAAGTTTGGAATTATATTAATAATAAGGTATCAATATTAGTTCCTTAATTGCAACACAAATGTTATACTATTGTATGGTGTTAATAATTGGGGAAACTGGGTGGGGAGTATATGGCAACTCTGTATTTTTACAATGTTTCAGAAAATCGAGGGCTGTTATAGAATAAAAACAATAATATTTAAAAAGAAAAATAAATGGTTGAATGGGACCTGTAATGTACCGTTTCACCTAAATCACTTCTTTTCAAGGCAATTAAAGATAATTGCCTTATTCTTCTACAACCTGGCTATTATTCGGGGAATATAAATTCATGATTTCCACTTTGCTACTTTATTAAATCTGAAAGGTAATGGCATTTTTTCTCTTAGATTACATTCCTACTTCTACAGTGAAATAAATTTTGCTATTAACCAAATCAACACTAGATTTAGAAGTAAAGTCAAATTTTAGTTCAGGAGGATGGAAAAGTTTTAATAACTGACAGAGATGATGCTACTGCAACATTGAAAATGTAATTAACAGCAGTGAAATATATATTCGAACATGGTTGAAAGGAAGAATTTTAAGTTGATTATTTATTATTAGAATAAAAGATTTTTTAAAAAATCCATTAGAATGTGCATGTGCTGGTTTGAAAGGATGTATAAACCCTAGAAAAGCCATGTTTTAATCCTAATCCCATTTTGTAAAGGCAGCCATTTCTTCTAATCCCTATTCAGGACTGTATGTTTGAATCTATAATTAGATCATCTTCCTGGAGATGTGACTCAATCAAGACCGATTGTTAATTGGATTAGGTGGAGATGTGTCTCCACCCATTTGGGTGGGTCTTGATCAGTTTATTGGAGTTCTATAAAAGAGGAAATATTTTGGAGAAAGCGAAAGATTTGGAGAGAGCAGAACGACATAGCCATGAAAAGTAGAGTCCATCAACCAGCGCCTTTGGAAATGAAGAAGAAAAACACCTCCCAGGGAGCTTTGTGAAGAGAAGCCAGGAGAGAAAGCTAGCAGATGATGCTGTGTTTGCCACATGCCTTTCCAGATGAGAGAGTAACCCTGACCATGTTTGCCATGTGCCTTCTCACTTGAGAGAGAAACCCTGAACTTCATCGGCCTTCTTGAACCAAGGTATCTTTCCCCAGATGCCTTAGATTGGACATTTCTATAGACTTGTTTAATTGGGACATTTTCTCAGCCTTAGAACTGTAAACTAGAATTTATTAAATTCCTCTTTTTAAAAGTCATTCCATTTCTAGTATATTGCATTCTGGCAGCTAGCAAACTAGAACAGATTTTGGTGCCAGGAGTGGGGTGCTGCTGCAGTTTACAAATATCAAACATGTTGGAATGGCCTTTTAAATGGATAAGGGGAAGATTTTGGAGAAGTTGTGAGGAGCTTGATAGAGAAGGCCTAGAATGCTTTGAAGAGACTGTTGGTAGAAATGTGGACTCTAAAGACACTTCTGATAAGGGCTTAGATAAAAATGAGGCATGTGTTATTGCAAACTGGAAGGAAAGTGAACCTTCTTTTAAAATAGCAGATAATCTGGCAAAATTGACTAGTGGCTTTGGCTGGAAGGTAGAGTTTAAAAGCCATAAACTTGGATATTTAGCAGAAGAGATTTCCAAATTCAATGTGGAAAGTGCAGCATGGTTTCTCCTTGTACTTCATAGTGAAATGTGACAGGAAAGAGATAAGCTGAGAACTGAACTCTTGGGTACAAAGAAACCAGAAATTAATGTTCTGGAAAATCTGGGCTTCCAGGAAGGGAGACCCCAACATGAAGATCTGGCCAAATGTGGACCCAGCCAGCCATTTCAGAGAAAACCAGGATCAGACATGGAGTTATCCAGGAAATATTTGTGGAAACTTCATATGTCTAATGGGCATGATCCAAGGCTACTGCATAGAAAGCTGACGAGAGTGCTTTGGGACCTATATAAATAGACCTGCTGTCAGTCTAGACTGGGAGGTTCAGAGAAGGGACACATTGGAGGAAAAAATAACTTCAGAGGCAAAACCATGGAGACTGAGGTCTGAAGTCAAGAAGCCTCGGGTTGGGAGAGTGGAGCCACCCAAGCCCATGGAGAGGGTGAGTTTGCCCCAAAGGCAGAGGATGGGCCTTCCACCTCATTGCAGTGGAAGAGTCATGCCACCTCAGGCCTTGGAGAGGGTGAAGTACATTCTTTGGGGTTTGGGGAGAGCCTGGCTGCCACCACATGGAGGGATTGAGCGTGTGCCCCAGAGCTGGCAGAGAGCCCAGGTGCGGCCCTGAACCTTGGAGAGGGTGGAGCCAAGAAAAAGGTGGTCTCCCCAATGTCCCCCAAGGTTACATTTGTAAAAAGGCAAGCCTCTGCGTAGGCCCTTGGAAAGAGTGGGACTGATGGTTTCAGAAGCCCTGAAGATAAATGACTCTCAGACTTTGAAATCTAATGGACTTTGCCCTGCGGATTTTAGAAACTGTGTGGGTCCGATGACCCCTGTCTTCCTTCCTCCCTATGGAAATGCCTATATATATCCCATGACTGTTCCTCCTTTGTATGTTGGCAGCAAGTAACTTGTTCTGAGTTTTCAAAGGTCCAGAGACAGGAGGATTTGCCTGAGCACAGACCACACTTATAACTAACTTTGATAAGATTTTGTACTGGTTTTAACGTTGTATCGCATTTGATTGTTATTGAAATGATTTAAAGTTTTCTGATATTGTGATGGAATTAATGTATTCTGTATATGGGAAAAACATGTCCTTTTTAGGGTCCAAAGGGTGGAATGTGCTTGTTTGAAAGGATGTATGTACCCTAGAAAAGCCAGGTTTTAATCCTAATCCCATTTTGTAAAGGCAGCCGTTTCTTCTAATCCCTATTCAGTATTGCATGTTTGAATCTGTCATTAGATCATCTCCTTAGAGATGTGACTCAATCAAGCACGGTTGTTAAACTGGATTAGGTGGAGACATGTCTCCACCCATTCAGGTGGATCTTGATTAGTTTACTGGAATGCTATAAAAAAAAAACATTTGGAGAGAGTAGAATGAAATAGCCACAAGAAGCAGAGAGTCCACCAGTCAGTGACCTCTGGAAATGAAGAAGGAAAACTCCTCCCAGGGAGCTTCATGAAGGGAAGCCAGGAGAGAAAATTAGCAGATGATGCCCTGATTACCACATGCCTTTCCAGATGAGAGAGAAACCCTGAACTTCATCAGCCTTCTTGAGCCAAGATATTTTTCTCTGGATGCCTTTGATTGGACATTTCTATAGATTTGTTTTAATTGGGACATTTTCCTTGGCCTTAGAACTGTAAACTAGCAATTTATCAAATTCCCCTTTTTAAAAGCCATTCCATTTCTGGTATATTGCATTCCAGCAGCTAGCAAACTAGAACAGTGCAACACAGAGAACCCTAAAGTAAACCATGGACTATAGTTAATAGTACAATTATAAAATGTTCTTTCACCAATTACAACAAGTGAACCACACTAATGCAATGTATTAATAATAGGGTGGTATGTGGGAACTGTGCATTTTATGTGTTTTTTTTTTTTTTTAATTTGCATATGGGCAGGAGGCACCAGGGATCGAACTCCAGACCTCCAGCACGGCAGGTCGGAGCTCTGCCTGCTGAGCCACGGCAGCCGCCCACTGTGCATTTTATGCACGATTTTTCTGTACACCTACAACGTCCTTAATAGAAATATTTTAGACCTGACTCTTACCAAATAGATATTTGATTTAGGTAACACTGGAGATGTGATTCCCAAACTCTTCCACCAACTTTTATTTTCTCTTTTAACTTCTGTTTTTAGATGTGTGTGTGTGTATTTTCCAATTATACATGCTAAGTAAAATTAATTAAATATAAGATTTGCATTTTATTTATTGTCTTGGCGGGCATCACAAATTCTTAGTGCTGGTTAATTTTTCTCTGATTAGTTTCTATTTTTTTTTGGCATGCGCAGGCATTGGGAATCTAACCCTGGTCTCCAGCATGGCAGGCAAGAACTCTGCCTGCTGCGCCATCATGGCCTGCCCAGTGGATCTAATTTTAATTAAACACAGTTAAGGTATAAAAACTGAGCACTTTAATTTTCATAAGACAGTAAGAAGAAAAATATTTCATGTTAAAGAAATTAGATATATTTATTAAAATATGCTTCTTTGTACTTGCAAATATTTAGTATATCTATAATATTACTAAATGAGATAGCAAAATTATGTTCTAATACTAGTAAGAAGAAATATCAGTTCTAGATCTTTCTGCTTCTTAGAAATTATATTTTAAATTAATAGCTAAATAAAATTTCATTTTATTTGGGTTCCAAGCTTTGAGTCATTTTTTCCCCAATTTCACTTATTAGGGAAATTGTGGGTTTATAGAAAAATCATGCATACATACAGAGTTCCCATATATTTCCCTATTATTAATACCTTGCCTTAGTGTATTACACTTGTAACAGTTTTACATTTGTAATAGTGTGTTGCAATTGAGAAAAGCATAGTTTTATAATTATGCTATTAACTATAGTCCACAGTCTAACTTAGAGCTCAAAGTTTGTGTAGTACAGTTTCATGAATTTTTTAAAAAATTTTTATTCTGTTACCATATCTATAACCTAACATTTCCCCTTGTTTTAGTTCACTAATACTGCCAGAATGCAATATACCAGAAATGGAATGGCTTTTATAAAGGGAGTTTAAGATAAAACTTTACAGTTCTAAGGCCATAAAAGTGTTCAAACTAAGGTATCCAGAGAAAGATATCTTGACTCAAGATAACTCAGTAGCATGGAACACATCTGTCAACTTAGAGAAGGCCTGTGGCTGGCATCTGTTGGTCTTTCTTCCCGGTTCCATTGTTTCCAGCTTCTCATGCCAGTCTTGTTCTGTCTAAGCATCTGTGTACCCTTACTTAGCTTCTGTAGGGCACACTCTGGGTTCAGGTTTGCTTAGCATCTTTCCATGGGAAGGCATATGATATCTGCATCTCCAAATGTCTGCTTGTTTTTCTGTTGGTACTACAAGCATCTCAAAATGTTTGTCCTCTGTTGGCTCTGAAACAACTGTGTTTTCTCCAGAGTGTCTCCCTTTTAAAGGACTCCAGTAGAGAAACCAAGACCAACCTTGAATGGGCAGAGTCACATCTCCTTCTAATCAAAAGGACACAGTTACAATTGAGTATGCCATATTTCCATGGACGTAATCTAATCACATCCACAATTGTATGGGTCAATCTCTAAGGAAACAATTTAATAAAAGGTTTCCACCCTATAATATTGAATCAGGATTAAAGGACATGGCTTTTCAGGGATTCACAAAACTTTCAAGCAAGCACACTCCTGTTAATTGCATTCAGATATATATTTCAGTGATCCTAATTATATTCACAGTGTTGTGCTATCATCACCACCACCCATTATCAAATATTTCCATTATTCCAAATAGGAATAAAATGTAAGGTGTACATTTTGCATCTTAACTTCCCATTGCCTATCACTATCTTGTCCCCTGGTAATCTATATTCTAGATTCTAACTCTATGTGTTTGCTTATTCTAATTATTTCGTATCGGTGAGATCATACACTATCTGTCCTTTTGTGTCTGACTTATTTCACACAACACAATGTCTTCAAGGTTAATTGATGTTGTTACATGTACCAGAACTTCATTCAATTTTATGGCTGAATAATATTCCATTGACTATATATGCCACATTTTATCCATTCATTGGCTGGTGGACACTTGAATTTTTCCATCTTTTGGCAATTTTGAGCAATACCACTATGACATCAGTGTACAAGTATCACAATCTTTCCATTCCTTTGGGTGTATACCTAGAGGTCAGGTTGCCAGGTCATATGGTGGTTCTTTATTTAACTTTTTCAGGAACCACCAAACTGTCTTCTACAGTGGCTACACCATTTTACATTGCCACCAGCAAGGAATGAGTTCTCGGCTGACCCAAGACCCTTCATTAATAAATGTTAAGGGCTGTCTCTTGTGATTTCAAGAATGTAAAGTTGAAAAACTATTTAACTGTGTACAAATGAAGGTTAGTCACAAGGTTTTTACAATCACAGGGGCAGAAGATAAAGGCTATACAATCATTATCAGAGATCAAAGCAGCGGGATTTCAATTTAGAGATTTCAGGTATATCCTTCTATCTATTTCTCTATATCAGAAAACAAAAAGGAATCTCTCTCTCTATATATATAATGGTTCAGCAATCAAAATCATTCCTTAAATCCTGATTTCCTGGTTACATATTTGCTTCATACATTTTAAGGTTTTCCTGTTAGATGTCTGAAATTTTATAATTGATACATCTTCTTGCGAATTGGCCCTTGTATCAGCATATAAGGACTGCCTTTGTCTTTCATGCTAGTTTTTTACTTAAAGCCCATTTGAGAGCTGCAGCTACCCCAGCTCTGTTAAACCCCAGTGTTTAAAAGCAAGTATTCTAGTTATTTCCAAGATATCCTCTTCCTCTAACTCCAGATCCGCCCCCTGATACAGTGAAAAGGAATACTGTACAAATAAGTACTTTTTCTCTGTCTTTTACAATCCAGGGCTTCTTAGACATGAATAATTTTTAAATACTAGATGTTCTCCTCTTGAGTAGTTTTTTTTTTTCCATTATTGGCTTCTCTGCATTTTGGAAAATACCACATAATATATCCTAATTTTGCCATATACTCTAGTATGCCCTAGTATGCACAGTACTTCTTAACTTCATATGCATAAAAATGCAAATTAAAATTCAGGAGATTTAGGATTTGATCTGATATTCTGAATTTCTAATAAACTCCCAGGTAGCCTGTTGATGCCATTTGGAAAATCAAATTTGGGGTATCAAAGCAAATTTACTATAATAAAGCCTGAGAAACACCCATAGTAAAGAAACCTGTTTAACTTCCTTTTACCTAAAATTTTCCTTAACTGGAAAAGTTTTTTTTTTTTTTTTTTTTTTTTTTGCTGAAACACTATTTGATACCCTAGGGAAGTACTATTGCAACAAAAATATTTTGAGGAATTTTACTCTAGAACAGGTTCCTAACGTTTTGTGTATATAAGGATCATGTAAAATATTTGAAAAAATATAGATTGTTTGCTTTGCCCTTGGAGTTTTAGATTCAATAGGGATGGTGTGCCTGAGAAGACACATCCCCAAGTTCACAGGTAATGCCAGTGCTGCTGATCTAGAGGATACATTTTGAGAACCATTGCTCTAGTCTCCTGGTTCTACATCTTTATCAAGTCAGATGGCAGAAATTTTCACATCCGTATGCTATTTCTTTGAGCCCCCATAGAAACTTACTTGGGGTTATGATTTCTATTATGACTGTGGTGTGTTTGAAGGTTACAAAAAATGTTCATAGGAAGAATATTTCTCTGTCATGCTATACATCTCTTGTTAAAATACTACCCAGTATGGGTCAGTATGCTACAAATGAGAATTATGAGATATTAAGTATTTTCATCTATAAAATATTTTCTTTCTCTTGATAGAATGGAAATTTTTACTTATGAAATAACCTGTGTATGATATATTATTGTTTCCTTTTGCTCTATCAGGAAACCCAGTAAGGTATTTTCTTTAACATTTATCTTTCTTGCTCTCTTGTTTGTGACTTGACTCTTGTTTTTTTGTCCTTTTTAAAAATTTGTTGAATTGCTTCATTTTCTATATATTTTTGAGCCACACTACCCACGTTCTTTAGAAAATTCATTGGGATGTCATAAATAACATTCCAAAATATCCAAATTGCTGTGTTAGTTTTATTACACAAACATTATCACAACCAAAAATCCCATATAAAATGACATTTCCAAACCTTTATCTTCCAAAGACCTCATTTTCTCAGAAACTACTATACATGAAAAATTCTAGCACAATAGAAATATATCAATGAGCTTTACCTTGTAACACTTTTCATTTTTAGTATGAAAAAATCCCACCATGGTATTGGAATAGAAAGAAGGCATAGATAAACCTGCAGAGAGTTAATTTTAAAAATAAATTTATGCATTCAAAAATTTGAAGTTTTAGCCATAAATTTTGTTTTCAAATAATTTTCACTTCACAAGTAAGACAATCATTACAATCTGATCATATTCTTGAGAAACCAGAGTAAAAAAAAAAAAAGAGCAATGCTATGTAGTTAATTTGTCTAGCTAGCAGGATCTGAATATTAAATTTCTAGCAAAGCTTGCATTGGTAAGATTTCAAAACATATTTGTTAATGTGATAGTATTAAGATGGACACACATTCTTTGTTGCTTTCCCCACTGGGGATAGAATCTATTCCCCTTACCTTTGAATGTTGAATTTAACAAATGTAATCCGGTACAAGCGATGCTCTGGGATTTCTGAGGCTAGGTCATAAGATTTGCACATCCTATTCATGCCTCTTAGAATATTTTCTCTTGAAATCAAGCCTACAATCTGTGAGGCAGCCCAAGCAGCCCCGTAGAGAAGCCCAAATAGAGAGGAACTAAGCCATGGGTGAAGAGGTGACGAAGCTCTCAGCTAACAGCCAGCCTTAACTTGCCAGGCATCCTGGTAAGCCATCATGGAAGTAAGTCCTCTAGCCCATCAAGGGTCCACGTGATAATATCCCCATTGAGCCTGACTCCAATTGCAGATGTGGGAAGAAAAAAAATTATTGCTGTTGTTTTTAGCCACTAAACTTTGCACTGCTCCATTATAGTCTCACACTGACAAGGAAGGACATGATTGTGTTGGCGATGCACCTGGTACTATCCCAGTACATACGGGATAAAAGCTGAGAAAACTGAAAAGGTATTAAGGGGGGTGCAAGGATAGTTCAGTAGAATTCTCGCCTGCCATGTGAGAGACCCAGATTAGGGTCCTGGTCCACACACTTCCCAAAACAAAAACAAAGCAAAACAAAACAAAATTCAACAAATAGTGCTGCAATAATGGGATACTCACATGGGAAATAATGAAATGTGAATCCTACCATACAGCACACACACACACACACACACACACACACACACACACACACACGTATTGAAGGTGACCAGAAAATTAATAGAATGTACACAAGATATGGTGAAAGAATGAAAAGGGGAGATATTCAATATATAAAAGTGAAAGTTATAATTGCATAAAACAAAACTGCTTCCTATTTAATATTTCCCTTTACAAAACCTTATGACCTGAGCCCATCAGCCCTCCTCTAGACATCCCTGCTTTAAATATCTTCAGTGTAAATAAGGACAGTTGGTAACTATGTAATACACCATCACATAAAAACATTTTATTAAAATGTTAATTATTTTTGCTAGTCCCATTCTTTGCATCATTAAAATGTATCATTGTCCAATAATTTATTTTTCCTCTTTATTAAACTGACTCCAGGGAATTTAAGAGAAACAAACCTCCTTGCCATTTCATACTCTTCATCTTTGTTACACATTTAAACAGGAATTAACCTCACATCAATCTTCAAATTTTTATCCTTAGTGTGCCTGGATAGTAGTTAACTGAAATTATATTGCCTGTATAGAACAAGTATTTGATTTAAGCCTTTCTCTTAGTTTGCAAGAAAGTAAAGCATATGTCAAAAACTAAACTCTGCTGCTGAGTGGTAAAATTCTATGCAGTAGTTTAAAATATAATTTTGTATTCTTTTATGTGAAGGGAAGATTTATCAGCTAAACTGCATGTTCAGCTTTAAAAGAGGCAGAGATTTCATAACAGGTGTTCTTTTCCTTGTTTTCTAAATATGTTTTAGAATTTATTACATAGAAACCTGCCTAACTGGCATCAGTCTATCACTCAGATACTTTACAATGGAAGTCAAAAGACAGCATGAAAAAATAATGCGTTGCAAATCTTAGTTTTTGGGTGCATGGAATAGCAAAAAGAAGACCGTTCATAACACAGTGAGAGGTGGTTCTTTAGGGAAAATCATTTGTTGTAACTCCCAGACAGGGAAACCCTCCAGCTGAAAGCTGAAATCAGCCTTTATAGTCCCCTGTCTGTGTTGTACTACTGGTTTTACTCTCTGAATAATTGTTCAAAAATAGATTGATAAGCAAAGAGTAGAAAACAATCACTATTAGCACAGAAATATAGGCAAAGAGAAAACTAGATAGGATTCTTGGAAAAGATTGATAATAAGACTTAAATATTTGCTCAGTTGACTGAAATTAGTCATTTATCTTACTTGTGTAGACTTTACTATTTTATAATTTTTGGATAATGAGGAAACATGCCTCTCCTAAAAACTCTGCTCAGTGACCAAGAATATTCAAGATGCTTTTATTCTACCATTTTATTCTCAAGACTCTTCCAGGTTTGTGAACTTCTATATTCTCTCACTGACAATAGTTAGTTAAATTTGTGCAAATTGTGAAAGTTAAACTTTATCAAGTCTTACTACATGAAATGCAAGTGAGTTTTGAGAAATGTAATTCTCTAACACTATACCTAGGGTAATTTATCATGCAATGCAAAGCTTACTGTGAGACAAAAATATAAAGAATACCAATAATGTTCTTGCTAAGCAATTAAAACTTTTCTACCTTGGTTTTGACAGAAAGTGTATTCAATTTTAATGGAACATCCCTACAACTTTACAACTTTTGGAACAAATGCCCCCCCCCCAAAAAAAAAAAAAAAACGAAGGCATTGCAAGCAGTTTTGTTCTAAACACAGCATAAAACCTGGTTCATTTGACAAATTTTAGATCAATGAATAAATCATATTAATTAGAAAGGCATCAGCTATTTGGTAGGGTAGAAATAGAAAATCCAAGTAAGAAATTTGTAAGAATCACTGAAAAGATGGCCATTCCATTAGTAGAGGAAGAATTATGGATTTGGAAAAGAAAAATAACCACATGGTTTAGTTTTATAGGCAAAAGATGGATCCAACTGAAAACATTAAGTAGCCTTTTTGAAATATGAATTGGGAACTTACAAGGGACATCAGATAGAAGATGGAGGTGCATAATTTATTCATCTTGAGAAGATGTAGGAAAAGAGGAACCCACTACATACAGAAGGAAGGAGGCAGAAAGGGAATACAGGAGGGACAAAAAATGGAGAGAATGAAGAAAGGAGAGATGGGGAATATATTGGTTCATAGGTACGTTTTAGAAGAAGTGATTCACCCAAGGAAACATGGGGGGTGTTCTCAGAGGAAGGAGGTTACTGAGAAGAGTACTGGGTCATGGAAATGTCAAAGAGTTAGTGGGCAGGGGCGGGGATAGAAGCTGGGAGTGATTATGGTAGTGGGGATTCTTTGACTTTATTCATGACTCTAAGACACGAACTCTAAATCTAATGAGTTTCTGTGGCAGTGACGATTCAAAAAGAACAACACATATCTATTCTGGGTGGATCTTCCTGTGTGTGTATGTTAAATACAACATAAAGTCTTAGTATTGTACACTTAACACATCAAAAATAGTGAATTGTCAAACTGTCTGGAATTCAAAATGCAAATGGTATCCAGATAGCTTGGGCAATGAAATTTGTTTAGGCCTTAAATAACTCTTTGGTTTTGTAAGAAGAATGAAAGAAGACATTCCAAAGCGTTCTGGACACAGGACATTGTGGGGGGAAAAAAACAACTGATCATAGACACAAATGCCAAAGGAATGCCTGGGAATGTGTAAGAAACAATGAGGAGGTAAGTCTGAGATGGGTGATCTGTGGCGAGGAAATGTGAGAAGTAAGTTTGGGTGAAATATGTATGAAAATTATATAAAAAGGTCTTTAAAACCCAATCAAAGATTTTGGATTTGTGGAGAGAGGAATTAACTTTTATTGCACAGTACTTAATAGGGAGAAAATTACTCTCTGAAAGATGACCATTTGCAAGCTTTTCAGGAGAGACTGGTAATGGTGGTGGGGCAAGGCAGAGAAAGCAGGTGCAAGTGGAAAGAAGAGTTTAAAAACTTTAACAGGCTCAGTAAAAACTGACTCAGTAAAAGAGATGGTAGAAATGGGTCCAATGGATGGGAAAGGATCAAAATCAAAGTTTTATAGGGTATAGTAGTAAATCAAAGTGAGAAAAGAAAAATGGTGTGACAAGATAACACTCTACCATTGGGGGTTGGTTTAAACTAAGATACTGAGGTTAGTAGCCATAAATTTAGAATTATTTATTTTTAATGGTAACTGGCAAATGAATTGATATTTAAACATACTTAACTGTAGTATGAAACTTATGCTTGTACGTATGTGTAAAAGGATCAGTAAAATACATTATTTACCTAAGTGAGGACAGAGAAAATCTTTATGGTGATCATGATCCAGGGAATAAAATTGCGTGATTATATATATATATATATTTTTAAATTTGCATATGGGCAGGAGGCACCAGGGATCGAACGCCAGACCTCCAGCACGGCAGGTCGGAGCTCTGCCTGCTGAGCCATGGCAGCCGCCCACGTGATTATATTTTAATGAGTAAGATTGTATTTCAAGAATTAGAGCCAATAAGATAATTTAAAATATATCTTAGGGTTTGTTCTTGTTTTATTCATTTGTACATTTGCTTGTTCAGTTATTTATTTATTATAAGTGAAATTTTAACAAACATAAAATTATCTTTCAAATCCCACTACATTTTAATTAATATTGGTGAAGTACCCATAATATCTTACATTTCAACATAAAAATTCAAATATATTGGAATAATATCCCTCCCTTTTCCCTTTAAGCCATAATTTTATGTTTCAGGAATGTACTGGTAAAAATTAAAATGTGTCTAAAACTTAACTGGTGAGCTTGAAGAAAGTCCATTTTTAATATTTAAAAAAATATTTCTCAGGTTGGATTTATAGAACATTTTCTTCCTCTGTTTCTTACCAACTATACTCATTTTTTCATCTGATACTGGTCTTTGTTCCCACTCCTTTGGAGCTCCAGATTTCTGATTTTGTTCCAATTTGCTCCTTAAACTCGTTTGAACATTCTCCAGGTAGAGGTCCATGATACCTTTTTTTTTCCTTTTTATTGAGAAATATTTACACACATACCTTCTATACGTGGTGTACAATCAATGGCTCACACTATCATTACATAATTGTGTATTCAGCACCATGATCATTTTTAGAGCATTTGCATCACTTCAGAAAAAGAAATAAAAAGAAAAAAAGAAAAAACTCATACATACTATACACCTTACCTCTCCCTCTAATTGATCACTAGTATTTCAATCTACCCAATTTATTTTACCCTTTGTTTCCCCTTTATTTATTTATTTCCATATATTTTTTTACTCATCTGTCCATACCCTGAATATAAGGAGCATCAGACATAAGGTTTTCACAATCACACCATCACACTGTAAACATTACATCTTTATACAATCATCTTCAAGAATCTAGGCTACTGGAACATAGGTCAACCCTTTACATAATACTCTTTTTAGGGGGAAAAGTTCTCTTTCTGGTTTCTTCGATTCTTATGGAACCTAGTTTAATGCACCCTGTTTTCACGAATGAATCCCTTGTTTATCTGTGGACAAAATGTCCTGCTCTCCAAATGTGTATTCCCTTTCCTTTGCATTTTCCCCTAGATATTTGTGCTTAAATACTATTCACTTATTTGATATTTTTTAAGTGCAAAACTATTTTTTAAAGATAACCCACACTTTATTTTCATTGTTTCTAGGCAAGTGTATAATTGCTGAAATAATTCATAAATTAGAGAGATTATGTGGCCAGTAGAAGTCTTATATGCAAATGTTTAGTCCCTTTTACTATGAGACAATTGGTAACTTTGTGAAATAATCCAAAAGTTTCCCTTCTACTATGTATGTTATAAACCACGGTTATCACTGGCTAATATGGGCCAAAAGAAAACAAGTCTAAAACTAAGGGGGTGTCCAGTCCCTGGGGAACTTGTGAGTTTGCTATTCTGTCTTGGCTTCCAGGACATCATGCCTCTTTTAATTCTTCTCTTATCTCAGTGGTCAGGTCTTAGTCTAATTTGATAGCTCTTCCTCTTCTCTCTGACCTTTCTTTTATTTTTTATTTATTTATTTTTTCTGACCTTTCTTTTAAATGCAATTTTATTGAGATATAGTCACACACAATATAAATCATATGCTTTTCTTTTGCTTTTTTTTTTGGGTGCATGGTCCGGGAATTGAACCCAGGTCTCCCACATGAAAGGCGAGCATTCTACCACTGAACCACCCGTGCACCTTCCTTTGCATTTTGAGAGTACTCAAAGTTATTAATTTTACCTTGTAGATTTGTAGTCTGAAGTTGTATCTCCCATATTACATTCCCCTAAAAGGTCAAATTCTACTTAGTCTTTAAAAAGTAGACCAATATTTATTTTCTGCTGTGTGAGCGTTATTCGTTTCCCATGTCAAAAAAAAATCATATACAAAAGAATGGTAGAAATGTGAATGGGTTGTTTTCTTTTGGGACATATTGAGGAATTTCATTAGAACACATCATTTTTTTCATTTGAATAGTGAATTATTGAACCTTTGAAATTTATAACAACAGCTATGAACCATAGAATATGAGTAAAACATTCTATTTGAGTGCCCATAAAGTATTTTTTTAACCCCCAGTCATTTGTATTTTCTCTGTTGGGTTTTATTGAAAGCTGACTTTTTCTGCAAAATAAAAAAAAAAAAAGTGGTTATTAGCCTAGAATTACAATCTAAATAGTATAAACATTGCAGCTGATTTTGGATGAACTTGCTCCTATGTAGTTTTCATTGATTACATGCCCAATGGTATAACATGATAATCAAAGAAAGTTAATGCATCTAACTTAATTATTTTGGGGGATGTCAGGATAATGTCTGTAATTTCAAGCAGATTTTTTTTTTTTGGCATTTTCTCTTCCTGGATATCCTCTTTATGTTTTTCACAGAACTATTTAAAGTAGGTATGCAGATCATTCTGTCAATTTGATTGGGAGAGAAAAAAGCTTTGCTTTCATTTTAGTCTGAAGTATCTATTTGTTCAATATACTATAAGCAGATATCTTCTATCAAAGTAATTTTCCCCTAAAATAATATTTTTCTGACTTGACTTTGAAAATATTCTTCATAATCTCTGTCTACTCTTCTATTCTGTTTGGTTTCAAATAATTTTCCAGAAAAATGCTTTTGTTACCCTGTATCATATAGCACACACTTTTTTTCTGAAAAGATTACAGTAATGGACTTATTTCAGTAGCAAACAATCTCCAAGGGAGTTTTATGATGTTTGGTTGCATATTTCCATGTAATTATATATTTGATATTACATACATAGGTTTAATTCTCCATTGGCCTATCATACTCCCTGGTACAATGTTGATCTGTTTCTATATACATTGATTAAATTAAAATGGTACATTATAATCTACAAAATGGCAAAAACTGCCATAAATTTCAAAGTCCTCCCCACACATTACTAGGTATATAGTTGGTACATGCTGGAAAAAAATGTGAATAGGATAATGTAGGGCAATAAAGGGGCCCTTCTCCAATCTCTAGAAGAGACCTGAAGGCATGCCACCAGTGATAAAGAATTATATACAGTATTACCAGGATAATTTATGGGAAACATTGTTAAGATTTAGGCAGGATTATTAGAGCAAGATCAGTATCTTTCACGTGGGAGAGGTACGTGGCATAAATATAAATATCTACAAGAGATCACAATTTGAAAACCATAAAATGATTAACCGTTCCTTTAGTTCAACACCTTCATTCTGTGGGTGAGAAAATTTAATTCCAGAAGATTAAGTGCAACAACCCAAGGTCATACAACCAACTTTTGGCAACACTGAGGTGACAATTCACAGCTCCTAACTCCTAAATTAATCCCCTTTAAATTACGTCACAATAATAATTTAGTATAAATTTTAAATGAAGAGTACATTTTCATATTAAAGGAATTCAGAATAGAGACTAAAAATGAAATTCACAGGCATCTGTAGCTTGTTTTCAATGTTGCAATCTGATAAGCACCTTTAGGATAGTTACTGCAATTCCCTGATTTCTGACCAAGGAGCCTTTTGTCACTCAGAACGGTTTTGGTACTTCAAAAACTAGTAGCTACTAGCTACGGCTATGAATACAGACAGAGGAAGGTAGAAATTTCTGAAGATGGGAAAAAAATAACAGTAAATACATGTATGTATGTAAGGCAATTCATGACAGTACAACAATGCAGCAGAATTTTAATGGGCTAATTGTATGTTAATTCTGATAAAGTTTTGGAGTATGGCACTTTTGACATTTTAATTACCAAATCAGAACAATCTCATCTAGTATACAAAATGACCTAAGCATTATGCTTGAATTTTGGGTTAATGAAATGTTGACTGAAGTGCTTTTCCTTTCAATCGTTTTTCGCTGCCCTTCCTATTCCCTCGTTCCACTGAAGGTAAAGAAGGGAGATTGCAACAGAAGCAGACTGTCTTTAGAAAAACATTGATGTAGCAGGAATAAAATGAGTAATAAAAGAGAAAATTCTAAGCCTTTGACTGCAAAATAGACTGTTTTGGTCTAAACCATAGTCATAGAAAAATATGTGATGATGAAGATGCATTTTCCCCCAGCCAAGAGCATTTTCCACAGGTTGGAGTAGGAGAGAGAAACCCCGAAGGGGAGTTAGTTTTAGATGCTTGTGTGGCTCTCTGTAATGAGTCTTCTGCCCTGCCTGCCCTTCCACTCCTGTAAGCCCTGTAGTTAAGAACAAATGAAGAGCAAATAGATGTCTCTGACTTCATTCTGAACTGATGGGAACTGCCTGTCTTGGAGAAATTCACCACTCACACTTGGAATGTGAATTTACTTTAGTAAAGTAGTCATTTTCTGTGATCCTTAGTGGGTAGAGACAATAGTTATAAAAGAGCTGTTGAATTTAAAGGGACAATGCAGTATAAAGCAGAGGGAACTATGGAACATTTGCACAATATGGAGGTGGATACCCTTTCCTACCGAACCAGATAATGATGTGCAGGGTTCACTGCATTCAAGAAACAGATGATGCTAAACAGCTCGGCTAGTGCCACAGCTGGCCTGATGATAACCAGGGATGTTTCACAAACACCCACCCCACCTTCCATAATGTCTGTTAAAATATATAGAGAAAGTCCAGGGAGCTTCAGGGGCAAAAACTATTCGCTCTCCTCTTTGAGCTCCTTTTTAAGATTTGTCTTGTAATCTTTTAAAACTTGAAATCTCCACCAAGGTGGCCAAACCAGATAGCCATTTGATCTAATACAAAAAACAAGCAAACAAACAATAAAATACAACTCTGCTCTAAATTTTCCCACATAAGACAGACAAACCCCTGTCCAATCAATAGGATTAAAGATCACTTCCTTTTTACATCTACAAAAATCTCTTGCCATGCCTAGAAGCTCAAAGTCGCTTCCATTTTCACAAGTAATCAAGCTTTCTTGCTGCAGCAAAACTGTTGGTGTCCAGAATAAAATGTTATAATATGCAAACTTGACTCAAATTTCTCTTTCAACATGTCATCATGTTTCAAGAAGCTCACTGAAGCTTAAAAACCCCTCTTGGGAGGAAGGATGGTCAAGATAGAGAAATTAATGAGAATATTGTGGTGTGACTGCATTTACCTGGAATTGTCAAGAGTTTCTGCTAAGTTGGAATAGGTATATGAAATTGGGACCTCCAGGAAGCACACACCAATGTGGAATTAAAGTGCAAGAAATGTATTGGGGGTACAGAAATATGAGGGAATGCTTTCAGATTGTGTTGAAGTTCTGATATCTGTAAAAGGAGAGGGAGGAAGAAGAAGAAATGGGTAACAAGAGTTTCTATCTGAACTATAGGTTCTGAGAAATTTCAAGCCAATCACACAATCTCTCAAAGATTGCCCAAAGTGGAGTCCAGCATGGAACTAAATGGCTAGACTGTGGTATTCCCCACTATGCCCAGTCATTGGCATGGACTTCCTGTGGCAGGCAGCAAATGCAGAGACAGAATGGAGCGTGCTGTAGCTGAAGGATGTCAATGAATCTCAACCCTCACAGCAGGATTTCTCCTGAAGGGAGATCATGGCAGCGCACCTCCATGTCACATGGGGTCTACAGACTGAAACAAAATTTATTCATAGAAAAAATTAAGGATGTTTTATGTTTTATTCATCTGAGTTTGGTGGCCTCAGATTATTTAATCTTCTGCATTTGACTTTGCATCTAATAGAATTATCATTTAAATTTAATTCCAGAAATGTGTTAATTTCATGTGTGTGAGAAACCATAGAATATTACAAATAGTCATACCTTTTTGCTGCTCCTCATCAACAAGGAGATCAGTTCTCATTCTCTTGAGTCCGTGGTGGCATCATGACTTGCTTTGATCAAAAGAATGCAGCAAAAATGATTTTGTGCTTGGGCCCCAAGAGGCCTTGTAACTTCTATTCTTCTTATTCCAGATCAGCATTGAACATTCCAATTGCTTGCTGTAGACGCCTCTTGGAGAGGACCAAGACTTCCTGGCCAACCAGACTTCCATTATGTGAATGAGGCTATCTTAGACCACCAGTTGACCACAACCACATGCTCATATCCAGGCAAGACCAACAGAAGAACTCAGCTTCACTCTTCCAAATTGTCTACCCACAGAACATGAGCTAACTTTTTAAGCCACTGAATTTAGGTGGTTTGTCACACAGCTAATAATAACTGATGCACATGCTATTCCATATGTAATATGGTAAGTTGCTAAGGTAACTAAAAGTACAGTCAAGGAGATCTTATGTAATGTTTTTTAAAATAAGTATGAACCAATGTCACATTTAGAAATACTGAACTAATGAAGATGGCTAAACTTCACTGTGAACAAATTTCAATTCTATTAATGAAAAAAATCTACCAAGTTAGCATTTAAGCTATATCAATAGAGGACAAATAAAATAAAGCAATATAAATAAAATATAACTAAATATAATAACATATAATGAAAATTATGTTCATCCTATTTGTTATGACTCAGGGAAACACAAGGACAGAGAACAATTTTAGGGATGATGATGTACTCTAAGAAGATAGAGCCACATAGATTGACTGACAATTCAGACAGAGACAACTGGTGATTCTACTTTAGGAAAAGGCTTGAGGCACTGATGGGCTGAAAGACAGCACAACTTACCCACTTTTTCTGGGCAGCAATTTCAGGACATAGATGAACATTGCTGATGAAGATAAAAATGGAATGAACCCATCTTACAATAAAGCCCATCTCTGAGAATTTGAGACCCAATTAAAAATGAACACTCAAAGCATTATAATTTAGATAAAGAAAATTGTGTATGTTTCCTTTTATAAAAGACCATAATGGACAGAGAAAAGACCAAGATTATTTTCAGGATTCCAAATACAGTTGTGGATGAAGCATTTTGTATTTCTCTTGCTGGAGTTGCTGAGTATGAGCTGGATCCCACCTGATATTTTTTTGGGCAGTCATGAAATGTCCCAGTAGAGAATCATTTTTAGGACCATCATAGAGGAAATGTGAAATGCATATCTAAAGAAAATGCCTTATGACTTAGGAAATCATTCTTTTAGCTTTCCAACAATTGTCTTTCACTTATGTTTATTGGATTACTGCAGAATGATGCATTGTTCTAGGTTAGGGATTTTCAAACTAAGCTCCCTGGAATCCTAGCGATATTTGGAAGTCCAATGGAGAGAGGTGGTGGAAGATGATGGCAGAGGAGAATTGGACTGGATCTGGGCTTGCCATACCCACTTCCAACATAGTGACACCATTAGGTTTAATTTGCTGGGTTTCTTCATAATTTGAAGAATTGGAATTGGTATATTTTTTTTGCATGGCTGAGTATAGTTTATCTAAGTAATTTCCATATTTTTGGATACTTAATTTGGTTCTAGCTTTGGATATGCAATTTTGAATGTCTATAACTGTAAAAATATTTGTACCCATATCTGATTATTTCTTCACCATAAATTATAAAAGTTTAATCACTGGATAAAAGTGTTAGAATAATTCTAAGGAATTGTATCTTGATCCATGTTGCTTACCTTCTGGAAATATTCTAACAGTAATAGGCCATTAGTGGTACATAAGAGTTCTACTTTCACTGAATTCATGAAAATTTAGTGCTGGAAAAAAACACTAATTTAATAGTAATAAAATATATCCACTGAAGCTTTGTATTAATTTTCCATTGCTGCGTTATCAAATCACTGCAAACTCAGTGGCTTAAAAAACTGCATATCCATTATCTTAGAGTTGTGAGGGTCAGAAGTCCAAAATGAGTCTAACAGGGCTAAAATGAAGATATTTTGCATAACTGTATCCCTTCTGGGGGCTCTAGGGGTGAACTCTTGCCTGTTTTCAGCTTACATAGGCTGTCCCCTAACTGGTCTCATAGCCTCATCACTCCATCTCTGCCTCATTGTCACATCTCTTTCTGTGAGTCCTCCGCTATTCTCTTCCATCTTTCAAGCACCCTTGTGATTATGTTGCATCCACCTGGTGTCCCGCAACTGCAAAAATGTCATGGTGCCAAAACGTTAATCACTGTCCTTCCTCACATTGTCGGAACAGAAATAGGGGGAGAAATACTTTCTCCTTTCGTGTGTTGTCTGTTGGCACCTGGGTCTAAAGCATCATTGCTTGTGCTCAGAGTCTCACAATTTCCTTCTTGAAAATCGGCTTCTGAAGCTTTTGCGTCCCACTCCAGAAGACTCGCAGTGGAGTGCAGTGAAGGCTGGACCTGGGCTGCAGAAAAGAAGTTGTCATGTCCCATCACACTGCTGATGCTCTCTCTCTTGTTTGTGTGTTTCCCTTTCATGCACTCCACGGAAGTTGACTTCAATTTTCTTGTCTGGAAGAATTTAGCAGCCAATGTGTAAAGGGCAACTCAGTGTTATAAGATTTAAAGCACTAATGAAAAAATGTGTTTCTCAAGAGGAGCTGTTTAACACCTCTTAGTACTGATACCAAATATTTTTTTTCTTGGTGTTGATATCAAGATAACACTGCTATGCAATATAACTGATATGACCATAACTTAACAGGTGAATTTCTTATACTACCTCTCAAAACAGGTTATTCAGAACAAAATAAATGTAGCTTTTCCAGTGCTGAATTTAAAAAATTTCCAGAGATGAATCTTGAAAATCTTGAATGACGTTTCCCAAAGTGTGCTCTGGAGAACTGATATCACAGTGAATAATATGAAATTTGTGGGGTTCTTTTGCATTTTTTTGGGTGTATCAGAAATGTATTTATATATATATATATATAATTTTTTTTTTTTTTTTTTTTTTGGCATGGGCAGGCCCCGGGAATCGAACCCGGGTCTCCGGCATAGCAGGTGAGAACTCTGCCACTGAGCCACTGTGGCCCAACCAGAAAGAAATATATTTTAATGCTGCATACTTCATACTGCTATTTATGGAGATTTACAAAGCATATTGGTTCATTTCAGACTCTGAGGAGTCATATAGTAGAAAATTCTAACTTAGTTTAGTTTGGCATATTCCTGACATATTTCATTACAGGAATTTTTTGCTTGTTTCTCTACTAATAATTTTGGGGATATTTTGTTCAGTTGAAGACAATTTTAGAAATTATTATCTATGGACTTGGACAGCAGCACATGCTACAGAAAATCCTCCAGAAATATTGTTTTTTTCACAGTCAGACAAGCTTTTGAGATTTCTTGAGCAGAAGCAAATTCAAGATTTTTTTCTTTCACAAATTCTTTCAGTGTACCTCTTCAGCTGAGTCTAGGACTGATTTCCCCATGAAAATATAGTGCATATCATAGGCAGCAACTAAAGGGAAAGGGGGCTGTAAACTTCACATTGGAAACCAATTTGGCTGTGTATGAAATTCTCAGGAAAATATTTTTTTCTTCTCACATTTTTGTAGTCACTATTACTTTACTTCCCAGCATTTACTAAGGCAGAAGAAAGTCAGAGATTGTCCTGAGTATTGTTTATTAAAAGTAAACTTTTTTATTTCCTTAATTTTTTTTTTCTGAATAAATGCTTGTAGTTCTTTCACTCCTTAAAACCTTGTCATGTTTGCTGGACAAAGACTAAATTATTTTCATCTACGTATTTGTGTCAATTTCAGCTCAAGAATATTATTTTAAGTTTTGCTTTTGATTATTGCTTTTTGTTTCTGTACTGTATTTATTTTCCTCAAGGGGTGTATCATGTTGAACTAAGGCCCCCATTTTCTTTCAACACACCAAAATTTCTTCTCACTTATCAGTTTTATCTCTTTGTTCTTTCCTTCTGAGTTCTAAGAAAAGGAAAGCTTCATAAATCTATCTTTCTAATAACTGCTCCATAGTCATCCCAATCATTAAACTCCGGGGCAGCATTTAATTCTCATAATGAAATACAGTTTTTCTTGTGACCATTTTGCTCCTTCCCATTCCTTTTAATTTTATTATTCCATCATCTTAGGAACCCAGCCTGTTCTATTCTTCTACTTATTTCTTTTTGTTTCTCTGAAATTAAGAAATCTTGCTTCCAACTGAGGATGTGAAAATTTTCTAAATTATTTATCCTTGTTATTTTAAAGCACTTTTCAGAGCTGTCATATTTTATTGAACCTACAATGCCATCAACTATAATGGCATCTAATCTTAACATGTCAGTGGTTATTCTACCAGTTTTCTCTACAACTAGGAAGGAAAAATGTTACTAATTAAATTATAATATAATTTCTTAACACATGTTAAGACATATGAAAGCATTAAAATATTGTGTTATAATAAAGGAATATAATATATTATTCCTCTGAAGCTTAAGTATATTATTCTTAAATCTTATTACATTTTTTTCCCTCTAGGATGGATATATTATTTATTTGTTTTTGTCTTACTTATTTTTGAAAAATAAAATTTACAGGGATTTTCCTTGACAACCACAAGTGTCTGTGGATTTGCCTTGCCTCTGTTAAATGTGTGTCTGATCCTGCTGCTTAGTAATAGTAAACAAGCATTTACTCAGAAAAAAAAAATTAAGGAAATAAAAAAGTTTACTTTTAATAAACAATAGTCAGAACAATCACTGACTTTCTTCTGCCTCAGTAAATGCTGGGAAGTAAAGTAATAGTGACTACAAAAATGTGAGAAGAAAAGCTGTTCACATGCCCTACCTCTGGATCTATTACTTACTGGGCGTTCTAGCTAGAATTCATTTCTTTACTAAAACCCAATGGTGCCCTCCCGCACCTCCTTTAAGACATCGTTGAAATGTCACATTCTTAACATGGGCATCCCTACTTACCATCTTAAAATAAGAAGATTCCCTAACCTCAAGCAGTTTCTAACCTCATGTCTGTTTTCTCCAGAGCAATCGTTGCCTTCCTTTTTGTGTGTGTGTGTGCTGTATGGCAGAGGACACATTTCACTCTTTTTCCATGTGAGATTCACATGGAATTGCAGCATCATTTGTTGAATTTGTTTGTTTGTTTGTTTTGCTTCGTGGGGAGTGCATGGGTCAGGAATTTTTAAACCTGGGTCTTCTACATGGCAGTTAATAATTCTGCTATTGACCTACCCTTTCACCCCATTACCTTCTTTATTTTCTGCTTTCTCTACAAAAATGTAAGTTCTGTACATTTTGTTTGCTGGGTTTACTGCTGTATTTCCAGCACATGAAACAAAGTCTAACACTTGGAAGGTGCTCAATAAATAATATGTTTTTGAATAAATGAGTGGTAGGTCCCATTATCATTGTCATCCGTTTACAAGTGAAAAAACGTAGACACATAGAATTATAGAAGATAAATAACAAAGCTGGGTTTCCAACTGTGATTCCAAAGTCCATGCTCTTATATGCTAAACAGCCTTATCATTCATAATCGTTGAGATAGCTCTGATAAATTCTTCAGTTTAGGATAGCATGTAGACCTTGGCGTGTATGTGGTTATTCTCTCAGTTATCTATCTATGGCTTGAGATATGGATCAACATTCCTTATGGGTAAGAATGTTCTAACAGCAGAAGATAACTTCCCATCACTATTGTTTCATTCCACTTGGCACTGCTTCTCAACATAAAAACTTTCCCTTTCATATTATTAGATGGGTCCAGAGAATTTAAACATTTTTCACTGAAAGAAAATAATTGATAATTTTAATTTTACTTGGAGATACTTGGTGTTAGATAGATCTTTAGGAATTAAAGAAATCAACCTCTGAACTGATATTTCAGGCTCTGTGATAAGCAGAAGTATAGATAAATTTGAAGAAAGGAGACTGCCTGTTAGGAACCAGGAGCTCCATTTATTTCTAAAAGAACTTATTCTAGCATGCGAGTGATCTGAAACAGTCTTTTATAATATATAGGGAGGTACCAGGTAGAAAAGCAGAAGAATTGGGATGGGAGAGAATGGGTTGAGTGTGTTTGGTCATGACTCCACCGAGGCCTGGATGTGGTACCCAGGAAAATGCTCGCCCCTGCAGCTAACTTGGGAGATTAGCCCCCTCCATCCAGTAGCTGGGAGCTCACTGGGGGAAGCTGGAAGCCAGGAGACTGGCTTTCCCCATGCACAGAGACCATCCAGCTACTGCAAAGAGCCTAATGTTCCCCTTTCCATATGGAGACCAGGAGCCCTTGGAGTACATAGATGGAGAGGCTGGGACTAGGAAGAAAGCTACACAAATCCCCATGTTCTTGTGCCCCCATACCACCTCCTTCATCCCCCGCCACTTCTGTGCCCCTGTGTGGGCTGCTGAAATACCTAGTCCCACTGCACAAGGTCATCCCAAGTTGGATGCTGAGGGCCACCAGACCCTTGGACCCACAAGCAGATTTGTCACTGAGGAGCATATTGCCTACCCCTCAGCCATAGGGTTGGTGGCTTTCAGCACACACCAGGACCAGCAGACCTGTCTGGAATTGCACCAGGTCTCCATCCAGCTCATCCAGCTGCCAGTTAGGGAGAGGTGGGCCTGAGGGGAAGAAGAGGCCCAAGAGCACTGTCTGCTAGGTAGGAATGAAAAGTGCAGTCTGGCAAACTGTCCATCTGTCTAGCTTTAAACAGACCCTCAAGTAGAGTTTCCTCCCCTATATAATGGCCATTCTCATGGTTGCACGAGGCAACTTTCTAAATTTCATATTTACAGATATCTCCTGTTGGTTCTGTTTCTCTATAAAATCCTGACTAATAGCTCCATACCAGGAGTGGTTCTTGAGGAAGAGAATCTTAAAAATGGGAATCTTACAATTCATTTTCTACTCTGATTATACTCAGAGGCATTAATGACTCTGTTTTCAATAATCAAAATGGCACTTACAGTCCATGGGGTGAGTTGGCAAGAGAGATACTCAAAATATCACCATCATTAGATTCTTCTAATTGTATGCTTATATGAGGCAACGCTCTGGTGAGAATATTTTTGAAATCTTTACAGTAGTTTCATGCAATTAAGAAGTATAATGATGTTAGTTGATTGTTGTTACATATGCTGGGTACAGTGATAGGGGAAAAGAGTGAGCTGAAGGCTTCAAATTAAGTGCCATAATGAACAATGTAAAAAATTCCATGTTTGTCCTGAAATAAAATCTTGTTTGAGATCTCTGAAAAACAGACACAGGGCGTCATTGTGTGAGTAGCAGATTTACAATGTAAATTAAAAGCTTAACCTTGCAGGGAGTCTGCTGTTAAAGTAAAGGCTTGGAATGAAAAAGAATGGAATCCTGAAACATGGGAAGGGGAAATATGGCTTGATAATGATAGCGATAGGGAGAAGGACTCCCTAGAATCTGCTAAGCCGTTGATAGCTAGAACTATAATGGACTGAGCTTCCCAACCTCCAGCCTGCCTTGGGGAAACAGTTTCCCAGCCTTCAGACTTCCCAGAGGAATCAGCCACCCAACCTCCACCTAATGTGATTTAAGCTTCAGTGTCTGCTAACCCTGTAACCACAGCTCCTGGGGAACTAGCCCTCACTCCTTTGTCTGCAGGGACTAACCCTGTCTCATCAGAAGAAACTGTAATGGAATGCTCTGAAGTAATTTGAAATTACTCTGAAAATAATTTGAAAGACACTTCTATCTCTTTTCATGACCTACCTTCACCACCCCTCTTGTTTTTAAGACCCATAACTGGCCTAAAGTCCAACCAGGTCTCAAAAAGTGAGGTACAAATTATAACCAATGAGAAGGTATTCTATACTCCAAATGAACTACATGAGTTTTCATATCTATATAAACAGAAATCAGGCAATATGTGTGGGAATGGATATTGATGGTGTGGGATAATGGCAGAAGGAATATAAAATTGGATCAAGTTGAATTATTTAAAGGTGGCCGACATTCCCTGAGGTTGAAATGCCAGAACTGCCTTGGTATAATGTAGATGAGGGGATTCAGAGGCTTAGAGAGATTGGAATGCTAGAGTGGATTTACTATAGAAGACTTGCTCACACGTCCCAGCAATGTCCTGAGAACATAGCTTTCACCAGAACCTTGAGAAATAAATTTGTGAGACTAGCTCCATCATCCCAGAAGAGCTCTGTAGTTGCCCCTCTCTGTAGGTCTGATATTAATGTAGGAACTGCTTTTACTGTGATTAAAACCTTAAACAGAATGGGGGTGATTGGATCCCAAGTTGGCAGAAGTCACGTGGCGACAGTTCATCAACCGATACATGGTGGGTGTGGCCACCATAATGGAACGCAGACTCAAAGCAGCAGTCAGAATTATCTGACTTGCAGAGACTTGTTGTGTGGGCTAGTAGATCATGGGTTACCTAGAAGTAAAATAGATGGGAAATCTACTAAATTCTTGTTTGAGCTGTACTGTGCAAAGAGAAGAATTACAAAGCCTCTCGAATGATAGGAGAGCCAGTACCCTTGGGGAAGTACGCTTTTATGCTGCCCTAAATCTACACTGTTAACATTCCTCTCAACCTTTCCCAAGGAGACCTAAGGTCTTTTACCAGGGTGACTGTGCACTGGGGAAAAGGAAATGATCAGGTATTCTGGGGATTATTAGACACTGGCTCAAAAGTGATACTAATTCCAGGGGGCCCAAAATGTTACTCTTGTCCAGCAGTCAGAGTAGGGGTTTATGGAGGTCAGCTGATCAATGGATTTTTATTTCAGGTCCATCTCAGAGTGGGTCCAGTGGGTCTCAGACCCATCCTGTGGTCATTTCCCCAGTTCCAGAATGAATAATTGGAATCAACATACTCAACTACTGGCAGAATCCCCACATTAGTTTTCTGACTCATGAGTGAGGGCTATTATGGTAGGAGAGGCTAAATGGAAGCCACGAGAACTGCTCCTACCTAGGAAAATAGTTAATCAGAATCAATGCCATATTCCTGGAGGGATTGCAGAGATTAATGACCCTCTTAGGGACTTGAAGGATGCAAGAGTGGTGATTTCCATCACATCTCCATTCAACTTTCATATTTGGCCTGTGCAGAAAACAGATGGGTTTTGGAGGATGCTAGTGGATTATCATAAACTGAACTAGGTGGTGACTTCAATTGCAACTTCTGTTCCTGAGGTGGTATCATTGTCGAACAAATCGACGTATCACCTGGTACCTAATATGCAGTGATTGATCTGGCAATTTTCTCTCAATAGCTGTCAGTAAGGACCACAAAGAACAGTTTGCATTCAGCTGGCAAGGCCAGCAATATACCATCACTATCCTTCCCCAGGGATATATCAGCTCACCAGCCCTATGTCACAATCTTGTCCTCAGGGGCCTTTATCATTTCTCCCTCCCACAAGACATCACACTGGTCCATTATATTGATGATATCATGTTGAGTAGGCCTAGTGAACAAGAATTAGAGACTACTTTAGATTTATTGGTAGGGCATTTGCATGTCAGGGGATGGGAGATAATCCAACAAAAATGTTGGGGCCTTCCACTTCAGTGAAATTTCTCGGTGTCCAGCGGTGTAGGGTATCTAGAGATATTCCTTCTAAGGTAAAGGATAACCTGTTGCATCTGGTCCCTCCTATGACCAAACAAACAAACAAACAAACAAACAGAAAACCAAAAAGCAAGAAAAAAATTTAAAAAAACAGGCACAACAACTCATTGTTCCCTTTGGATTTTGGAGATAATATATTCCTCACCTGTGGGTGCTACTCTGGCCCATTTACTGAGTGACCAGAAAAGCTACTAGTTTTGAGTGAGGACTGGAGAAAGAGGAGGCTTTGAAACATGTCCAGGCTGCTGTGAAAGCTGCTTTGCCACTTGGGCCATATGATCCAGCATGTCCAACTGTGCTGGGAGTCAGTGGAAAATAGGGATGCTGTCTAGAGCATTTGGCAGGTCCATGTAGGAGAATCACAATGCAGAACCTTAGGATTTGGGGGTAAAGCCATCTGCTGCAGATAACTATTCTCCTTTTTGAGAAACAGCTTTTAGCCTGCTACTATGTCTTAATAGAGACTGAACACTTACCCATGGGCCACCAAGTTACCAGAAGATTTGAGTTGCCTATAACGAGGTGGGTGTTGTCTGACTCACTAAGCCATAAAGTTGGGTATATACAGCAGCACTGCATCACAAAATGGAAATGGTATATGTAAGATAGGGCTTGAGCAGTTCCTGAAGGCTCAAGTAAGTTACGTGAGGAAGTGGCCCCAATGCCCATGACCCCCACTCCTGCCACATCACCTTCTCTTTCCTAGACCAGAGCTATGGCCTCTTCGGGAGTTCCTTACAGTCAGTTGACTGAGGAAGAGAAAACTTGGGCCTATTTTAAGGAGGTTCAGCATGATATGACGGGACCTGGAAGTGAGTAGCTGCAGCACTACGACCCCTTTCTGGGATGTCATTAAAGGACAGTGGTGAGGGGAATCTTCCCAGTGGGCAGAATTTTGAGGAGTGCACCTGGTTGTTCATTTTGCTTGGAAGGAGAACTGGCCAGAGGTGTGTTTGTAAACTGACACATGGGCTGTTGCTAATGGTTTGGCTGGATGGTCAGGGACTTGGAAGGAGAATGATCAGAAAATTGGTGATGAAGAAGAGGTTATGTGGATAGAGCTTTCTGAATCAGCAAAGAACCTGAAGATATTTGTGTCTATGTGAATGCTCACCAGAGGGTGATTTCTGCAGAGGAAGATTTTAGTAATCAAGTGGATAAGATGACTCTTCCCAAGGGTAAAAGCCATCCTCTTTCCTCAGTCACTCCTTTCATTACCCAATGGGCTCATGAACAAAGTGGGCATGTGGTAGGATGGAGGTTATTCATGTACTCAGCAACACCGACTTCCATTCACCAAGTCTGACCTGGCTGTGGCCACTGCTGAGTGCCTAATCTCCCAGCAGCAGAGACCCCACTCAGTCCCTGATATGGCATCATTCTCTTAGGAGATTAGCCTGCTACCTGGTGGCAGGTTGATTACATTGGACCACTTACAGCATGGAAGGGGCAGTTATTTGTTCTAACTGGAATAGATAGATACTCCAGATATGGGTTAACCTTTATTGCATGCAATATTTCCACAGAAACTACCATCCATGGACTTACCTAATGCCTTATCCACCATCATGGTATTCCATTGCTTCTGGCCAAGCATTGCTTCTGACAAAGAAACTTCATCATTCAGAGGCAGCTGGATTGATAGAATGGTAGAATGGCCTTTTGAGGACCTAATCATGGTGCCAGGTAGGCAGCAATACCTTGCAGGGTTGGGCAGTATTCTCCAGAATGCTCTGTATACTCTAAACCAGTATCTACTATAAGGTGCTGTTTCTTCCATAGCCAGGATTCCCTGGTCCAGAAATCAAGGGGTGGAATGGGAGTGGCACCACTCACTATCACTCCTAGTGATCCACTAGGAAAGTTTTTAATTCCTGTCACTGAAATACTAAGCTCTGCTGGCCTACAGGTCTTATTTCCAAAAGGAGGAATGCTCCAACCAGGAGACACAATAATGATTCCATTCAATTGAAAGTTAAAACTGCCACTTGGCCACTTTGGGCTTCTCATGCCTTCAAATCAACAGGTATGAAAGGGGATTACTGTTCTACCTGGGATGTTTGAGCATAACTATCAAGGGGAAATCAGACTTCAACTACACCATGGAGGTAAAGAAGAGTTTTTCTGAAATGCATGAGATCCCTTAGGGTGTCTCTTATTACTACCATGAACTGTGATTAAAGTCAATGGAAAAGTGCAAAAAACCAGTCTAGATAGGACTACCAATGTACCATAAACTTCAGGAAAAAGGTTTGGTCACCTCACCTGGCAAAAAACCATGGTCAGCTGAAGTGTTTGTTTGTGTAAAGGGAACATGGATGGGTAGTAGAAGAAGGTAGTGATAAATAGGAATACATTTAACCAGGTGTGCCAGTTTGAAGCTATTATGCACCCCAGAAAAGCAATGTTTAATCCTGATACAATCTTAGGGGTGCAGCTGTTTCATTTAACCCTGATTCAGCGCTGCAGGGTGGGAATTTTTTATTAAATTATCTGCATGAGACGTAACATGCTCAATTGTGGGTGTGACCTTTTGATTAGATGGCGATGTGACCCCGCCCATTCAAGTTGGGTCTTGCTTAACTTATTGGAGACCTTTAAGAAATCTCAGAACAGATGCAGACACTTGGAGAATGGTTGCTTCAGAACTGACAGAACTAACAGAAGACCCAGATCTTTGGAAATTCAGGGCCCAGCGGATGTTGCTATGTGCCTCCTCATGAGATGTGGAGCAAGCTGGAACTCAGAGTTTTGTCCTGGAAGAGCTACATAAAGGCCAACTGATGCCAAGTATGGAAGCCCCACAAGAAACAGAGGCTATAAGCAATGGACTACAGGAGCAAGGAACTAGCAGATGCTAGCTATGCAGAGGTGTTTCAAACGGCATTAGCCTTTCTTGAGTGAAAGTAAACTTCAGTTTGGACATTTTCTTGGCATGAGAACTGTAAACTTGTAACTCATCGCATTCCCTTTTTAAAAGCCATTCTATTTCTGGTACATTGCTTTCTGGTAGCATTTACAAATGAATACACCAGGGATGTAAAGTGCTTGTACACAGAAAACTCCATAACATTGCTAAACAAAATTAAGGAAGATCGAAATAGGTGGAAAAACATTCCCTGCTCATGAATAGGAAGGTTATATGTAGTTAGATGTCAATTCTACCCAAATTGATCTACAGATTCCATGCAATACCAATCAAAATCCCAACAACCTACTTTGAAGATTTGAAAAGCCAATTATCAAATTCATTTGGATGGGAAAGACACCTGCAATTTCCAGAAACATCCTAAAAAAGACAAAGTAGGAGGACTTATACTTCCTGATTTTAAAGCTTATCATTAAGCCACAGTGCTCAAAACAGCATGTTACTGGAACAAAGATAGAAGTATTGACCAATGGATTTGAATTGAGAGTTCAGAAATAGACCAGAAAAATCTATGGTGAATTGATCTTTGACAAGTTCCCCAAACCCATAGAACTGGGGCAGTAAAGTCTCTTCAAGAAATGGGCTAGGGAGACCAATAGGCAAAAGAGTGAAAGAGGACTCTTAACTTGCAACCTATACAAAAATTAACTCAAAGTGGATCAAATACCTAAATGTAAGAACCATACCATAAACTCCTAGAAGAATACACAGGGAAACTCTTCAAGACCTAGTAATAGGAGGTAACTTTTTAAACTTCACACCCAAATCACAAGCAATGAAAGAAAAAATAGATAAATGGAAATTTCTTAAAATCACAAGCCTAAAAGAACTTTGTCAAAAAGGTGAAGAGCCAGCCAATTCTTATTCAAAAAATATTTGGTAATCACATTTTGGATGAAGGTTTGACATCTTTTATACATAAAGAAATCATACAGCTCAACAACAAAAGAAAAAACAACTCAATTATAAAATGGGCTAGAGATATGAATAGACATTTTTTTCTGAAGAACAAATACAGATAGCTAAAAAGCACATGAAGAGATAGATGTTCATTTTTCACTAGCTACAAGAGAAATGCAAATCAAGACGACAAGGAGATATCACCTCACATCTATAACAATGGCTACTATCAAACAACAGCAAACAACAAATGTTGGAGAGGATGTGGAGAAATTTGAATAATTAGTCACTGCTGGTGGAAATGTGTAATGGAACAGCTGCTATGGAAGACAGTTTGGAGGTTCCATAGAAAACTAAATATTGAGTTGCCCAACAACCTGGCAATACCAATACTTAGTACATACCCGAAAGAGCTGAAAGCAGTGACACAAACAGACATTTGTACACTGATGTTCATAGCAGCATTATTCACAATTGCTAAAAGATGGAAACAATCCAAGTGCCTATCAACAGATGAGTGGATAAGCAGAATGTGGTATATACATAAGATGAAATATTATGCAGAAGTAAGATGGAATTAGGTCCTGAAGCATATGACAACATGGATGAACCTTGAGGACGTATTGCTAAATGAAATAAGCAGACACGAAAGGATAGATACTATATGATTTCACTATTATGACCTTGATGAAGGTAAACTCAGAAGCTTATAATGTAGACTATAGGGGACCTAGAGATACGCAGAAGCTAGAGATGCATGAACAGTTAGCTACTGAAGTTGAACATAAATGTAAGGAAACGGATAGGAGTGAAGGCAGTTTGTTAGTGGGTTTATAAGTAATATTGACATATTGAAGGTGAACACGTTTGAAAGGGATTGCATAGAGCCATACATCCCATTGATTAACACTACAAATACAAATGAATTCTTGCATAAACTGCTTCAAAGTTATGGATCTTGTACAAAGAGCAAATAATAGAGGAATATAGGGGAAAATCTACTATTGGATGCTATGACCTATATTTAGCAGGAGGAATTCAGTAGTACCACAGCAATACCTGGGGTAAATAATCAGGGGTGGGAGGAAGGATAAGAGTTAAGGGGAGATTTGGATTTTCTATTTGGTGAGGGCATGTTTATCTATTATTTTTCTCTTTGAAGCAATGAAAATTGTCTAAAATTGAGAGGGCTGATGATTGAATAACTAAGTGAGGATAATGTGAGACATGGATTGTTTACTTTGAATTTTATCCATGACACTTAATGGATGTAGGTGGCTGAAGGATGCTTTGACTCAGAAGAATGACAAACTGTGGTGTGTATACATATGATGGAATAGTGTGCAGCTACAGAAGGGAATGAAGTTGTGAGGTATGCAAAGAGGTGAATGAACCTTGGGGACATTATATGGTGCAAAATAAGCTAAAAACAAAATTACAAATACTGTATGGTCTCTTTTGGAAAATACTTATAGGAAAATTAGGGCCTAGATTGTAACTCTTATAGCAGTCACATTTAGTCTGGAGCTGTAAATGTAAATCCTAGATTTTGAGATTCTGTGCTGTTTGTATAACCTGGCATTTTCCTGGAACTTTGGGTACTTTTGTGACACCTAAGACTCAAAATTGCAGTTCTGTAGCTCTGAAAGTCAGCATTGCCACCTACAATAACTGTTAAAGAAATGGAAAAAGAGATCAGGCTTCAATTAGAGATAAGAATGAAGCTGATCTGATCGGGACTTAGGTAAACCAGAATACAGGGTAAAGGATGCCATTGTCTGTATTTTAGAGCCTCACTTAATGTGTGAGAATAAAGGAAGAGAGATTTATTTTTGTCCAATTTCTAAATTTTCTGTAGCACATAATTTAACAACCTGTTTGGATAGCTCATTTAAACAAATTAAACATAAGCCAAGAATGGGAACGAGGGTTTCTAATTCTGCATAGCTTAATGGAATGTTTGGATAAATCCCAGAGTATGCTGGACAGATAATTAAAAAGTATTGACAAAGTCCCTTGAGGCCTAGAGAAAAAATATGGAACTATTAAACTTTACCACTGGAAAACCCCTGATATTGTCTTAAGCGTTAGGGACTCCCAAGTCAATAGTACAAGTCCTTGATCTTGTGGCTCACTCTTATGTTGCTTATTTATGTAGTCAAGAAGCTTAGCCTACCTATAGTTATGCCTAAGAGTTACTTCCAGAAAACCTCTTTTGTTGCTCACATGTGGCCTCTCTCCCTCTAAGTCTTACTCTGCAAGTGAAAGCATTACCCTCCCCAACCTACATGGGATATAACATCTAGGGGTGAAATTTTTCCTGTCAACAAGGGTCATGACTTCTAGGGATGAGCCTGGCCTTGGCACCCTGGGTTTGATAGCACCTTCCTGACAAAAAGTTGGCAAGAAATGTAACAAAATAAGATATCAGTGACTAAGAGAGTTCAAATAGTGTTGAGAGGCGATTCTGGAGCCTAGTTTTTCACAAACTTCTATTAGATATTGCTAAATATCACAGTTGCCAAACCCCAATGAATTTCTGTTAACCCTAAAGAACACTTAGGGCTCTATCTGTGATTCTACACAAGTTTCACATATTAAAATTAGTTTCAAGAAACCTACAACCTCCAGATGGTCCCTAGGCCAGATAAGTCCTGAAACCCAGAGACGCCAGCCTCTCCAGAACATCAGCTATTTCCATTCCCCTATCCTATATTGTCTACACCCCTTCCCAACATGAAAAAGTTAGCATAGCCCAAATATACCTAAAGATTAAGAGAAGTACCAAAGGAGAAGGAGGAGTTACAATAGAGAAAATAGGATTTAACACATGAATATGACTCCTAAATCATTATATTGATATTTCTTTTGGTCTTCAGTGTCTTGGAGTAGCTAGAAGGAAAAACCTGAAATTGTGGAACGGTAGCCCACACTAAACTATGAAATCTGTTCCATAATTACTTGTTATAATATACCTTGAAATTTATGGCCTTTTTGTACATACGTTATATTTCACAATAAAAAATGTTAAAATGCATCATTCTTAAAAGCTTTACTTTGGAAAGAAGAATTTTAATAATTTGTATATATCCACTAAAAAGAGAGAGGAGAGAGACATTTACTGCCTCAGAGTCTAATGTAATCCAAAACCTGTGGGTATGCTATGTTCCTTTAGAAGTTTTGTTTTGTTTTAAAGAGTAAAAAAGCACACAAGATATAGGGGAACGGTTGCATACATAAATAAATTGCAGAATACCATAAAGGAAAGAGAACGAAGGAACTACAATAACAACCAACAACACAGATGAGTCCGGCAAAGCTATTGACAGGAAGAAGCCAAATACAAAAGAATAAGTACTGAATGGTTACATTTTTATCAATTTAAAAAATGCTTTATGGGAATGTGTGTTAGTTTGCAAGCTGCCAGAATGCAATGTATTGGACCTGGAATGGCTTTTAAAAAGGGGAATTTAATAAGTTACAAGTTTACAGTTCTGCAGAGGCAAGACAGCTAGCTTTCATCTGAGGTTCTCTGTTACATAGAAGGCACACCGTGATGACTGCTGGCCTTCTCTCCTGACTTCTGGGTTCCAAGGACTTTCCCTGGGATGATTCCTTTCTGCATCTTCAAATATCTGGGCTGAGCTGCAGGTGCTGAGATGAGGTATGCTGAGCTGCTGAGCTGCTGAACTCTCTTCTGACCTCTCTCCTTCGATCCTCCAGCTAATTAGATTAAACCTAGCTCATTGTGGAAAGCACTCCCTTAGCAAATGTAATCAGCCACAGATGAATTTCACATACTGATGATTTAAGTCCACAGCAACAGAATAAGGGGGCATCATCACCTGGCCAAGTGGACACCTGTATGCTAAATTGATTTAGGTACCCCAGAAGAAAAACCTGATCTTAATTTCATTCCTGTCCTTAATCTCATTCCATTACAAATTAGACCTTTTAAAAACGTTATGGCCAAGGTGTAGCCAACTGAATCAGAATGGGTCCTAGTCATATTTCTTAAACCTTTATAAAGAGAAAGTCATGGGGAGGGACCAGAAGTTAGAAGTCAACTAAACCTGGAAAAGGAGGAGAGAATATCACCAGGCGATGGGAAAGCCTAAGGATTGCTTTACCTCAGAAGGAAGCAAGACAACTGGCTTCTGAAACAGTAAGCTGATAAATACCTGTTGTTTGAGCCGACACAGTTTGTGGTATTCGTGGTTACCCTCTAGCGAAACTAAGACATGGGTAAGACTAACTGGGTTTAGAAGGCAGGAAAGTTGCTACAATGATGGGAGATGGTAAGCGGAGGACTTTTCTGGAATGCTTGTAATGTTCTGTTCTTGGTGCAGATGCTGGTTACAAAGACGTGTTCGGATTGTGAAGACTGATTGAGTGGTGCTTATAAGTTGTTTACTTTTCTATACCATGTTATATCTCAATTAATTAAAAAAAACAAAAATGTAGAGAAAATATTTTGTGTGTTGACATGTATGACAGGAGGCTCTAAAGGATGAGGATGTAGCTTGAGAAGACTAGGGAGGGATTTGCATTGGAAAGGGTGGTCTTCAGACCCTAAGACTGTGCTACCTACGTCATGCTCCAGCCTGAAATTTCATGCACTAGCTATTTCAAGACTAGCAACGAATGCATAAAGCTTCCTTTGCTGAGACATGTTCTGGATTTTGCCTGTAGTCATGGAGTGACTTGTAGAGTTGATCACTAACTGCTGTTCAGAGGTTTTGCCAAATAGGGATCTATTCACCGAAAACAGCAGAAATGCAAAATTTTGACCATTTTTTGGTCCTTTTTGCCTTCAGCTGGGTTTTGAAGGATGTTTGATACCTCTAAGATTGTGTGATAGAGATTTCAAGTCTTTAGTTATAAATTAGCTGATTCTACAACACTTCAACCAACCCATCTCCGAACTGAAAAGTTGAGAAAGCAATCTAAAAAGTTTCAAAACTGAGAAACAGGCTAATAAGCAAGTTTTTTTTTTCCTGGGGGCAGGGAGATAAAATTACTTATAACATCATCTAGCATATTCAATTTATATAGTTTATACTTTTCAGCACATTCTGTAAACTTTTTCTGACAATAAAAGCACAGTTTCGCTAAAGAGTCAGTCTATGGAAAGTAATCTACTCAAGGAAAAAGTTTTATACTATATACATACATGTATATCGTGGAAGATGGCTATTTGAAGTTATTTGAAAGCTATTGAGGAAACCTGTTTCCTGAATAACTATTGGCCTAACATGTTTTGCTTAATTTATAAATAAATTTAAAATAAGTAAATATTTGCTTTTATAATTCTCTTCCCAAAAGGTTTCTCCTTCATGGTGAGAAAGTTTCCCCAGGGCTAGATTTTAAAACTGAAGAAGGAGGGCATGTATTGTGTGCAAATATGTGACATTAACTGTCACACTCTGTCCTCCTTTTCCGATTGACTCTTTCATGCTATTATCATGCTACTTTATCAAACATTATTTTCATCAATATTGGAGGCATATAGCAGTAATTGTTTCATGGAAGGTTTTCTTGTCCCTACACAGACTTAAGTCATCCTACCACAGCACATATCACCATTTCGAATTTCAGAACTTTTGAAATCATGTTTCTGGGATATCTCATTATTTTCCAATGTAGACCTTTTATGATGTCATCAGGAGTTACTTTGTCATTTAATCAATTGTTACTTTTAAGTAAACATCTTTGACTTAGCCCCATCTCATCCTGAAATCTTTCCCATTTCATTTCTAGTTATGGAAATCTTTGCCTTTTTTCAGAGTAAATGGTAAATGACAGTTTATTCATGTTACAGTTCCAAGCAACACAGATGAAAAACAGTTTCATCACCTGTTTTCCCCTGTAAAAGTCACTGAGACGTGTTTAGCACCAAGTCAGGAATCAAAAATAAGGGCCAACACAACCATCACCATCATCACCTTCAATACTTATGGCATTTATTCTATTTTGCCTTGTGTTCTTGTGTCTTTATCAATAAACTTCAGGAGCCCTGAGAGAGTAACATTCTAACTCATTGAAGTATCTCCCAGAGACCTTCCACATAGACACACCTTTATAAATTAAATCATTGCAATTATTTGCCACATTACCTGTTTCTTACCCAAACGAAGTGTCAAAACAATTTGATACATGTGATTTTGCTAAGGAGAAAGATAAAAGAATGTTGCATAAGAGATTGGTGAATGAGCATAAAGTAGCAGCATGTGATGTGGCCCATGGGCTGGGCTGCACAATCACTAACCAGCTGTGAAAGCTCTGGCCACCTGGGTCTGACCTCACTAAAAGTGAAGAGGAAGCTAAAGATGTAAGCAGATGGACTATTCAAAATAACTTGACTTAGGCAATGTTGCCTTTGGTTAGATCTGACAGGAGAAAGTAAACCTATAGTAATATTATCAGTGCTAAAAACACAATAATTAAAAGTAATTCTATTTTAGAGAATTGAATTTTGATTCCTAAATAATTGCTAAGTGGAATAGAGTACAGCAGTGGAATAAAAATCAGATGTCAGTATATTTTGCATTAGCACTTTCTGCTATGATACCCAAACAGTTCTGTGTTTCTATTACATTACTTCATCATGACTAGGCTGCCATATTAGATCATATGAAGGTGTAAATAAACAATTTATGAAGTCCCATGCAGAAATGAAAGTGCCTTAAGAGAATGAACTGTAGTTCTGTCATCATTAGGTGAAATAGATTAGCTTTATATTTTAGAGAAAAATAGTGAATTAAACATTTGGAGATACTATACATTGGCCATTTTAAGAGATAATTCATTATCAGCCTGATTAATCCTTATTATTAATGATAATTTAGTAAACTAAATGGATATGAAATCAACAAAAATCCATCAATCCCATACATGTCGGTAGCTATAAACTATATATGACTTTGGTAAATTAATATTTTGAAAATATCTTAAGATATTTTCAAAATATTAATATTTTTAAGTATTTAATGTTTCAGTTCATTCTTCATGAGACATTATTTTGTAAAATTAAGGCTCTTGCATCTTGTTTCAACTATTTCCACATGACTTCTTTTAATATTTTCTATTTGCAAATGAACCAGAATTAATTTTTAAATTCAAATCACATATCTAATTAACACTTCTTTAAATGTGCAGCCCAAATAGAAAATCATCTTCATTCTTATATATACAAAAGACAGCCCTGGTTTCTTTTATACCTAAGTTTTGTTTCAGCAATATGTAATCCATTCCAAATTTCAAAGGTTATTAGCTTACTTGCCAAAAGGTCATCCATATTAGTGGTAATTGGCTTTTATAAATATTGCTCATTATGCAAATGCATTATTTACAGGCACCATTAGGCCAAAGTGAATGTGAGAACTTGGGTAATAGGTTCTCTGCATTCATTGTGAGGCAAAATATTTGATAATAGATAAATCAGGAATTCATCTTCAATATTAGAATGTAATTTAGAATATGAAAAAAAGGGATGTTTTCTGGTTTATAAGCACTAAACAGAAGAGTAGAGAGTCAGAAATGAAAATAGATTGGGTACAAAAATCTGAATTCAGGAGATATGTCCTTAGTTTAGAAGCTGAAAGAGTCTGGTGATGACCGATCTAATCAGCTGCCACATTATAAATGAGTTAGTATCAGGCAACTACTAGTGGAACTAGCACCAAAATAATCTGTTTGGAATTCCCAGAATTGCTAAAAGCAATATTGTTTTCAAATTTTAGAATCATGTCTAAATTTCACTTTTCTTCAGAGAGATTGAGGGGTGGTTTTGGCCAAGGTTAGATGATTTGAAAAGTCATCCTGGAAGAGACAACAGGGTTAAAAGTGCAAGCAAACCTCTACTGAAATGGTGACTTTAGGAACCAGGTTGAAAGTTGCCGTGGTGGGGCTGAATAGTGGTGGCAGGTACTCCTTGATTATTTCATTTAACCTAGCATTTATTGAACACTATTGCCTGGCAATGGATATGTAAAAATTAAGACACAATTCTTGCCTTGTTGCAGTTCAAATTCCATCAAGAAAGACTCATAAATAATGTTTATCCTAAGTCATAAGTAATAGAATCTATGTAAAGAGCTCTGGGAGAATAATACATGGGAGGATTACTAGAGATGTGAGGACTTTGGGCAAGTACTTGGATTTTGCTTAGTTCAACCTCTCAGTTTCCTTTTCTGGTTAAAATAATATCATAACTTATATTTCAGGAAAAGTCAGGTACCAATTTATATTTATATTTTACATATCTAGGTTTATGTTTTGCAGCTGCCTACTCGCTTTATTCTAGATCACTGCTTCCAGGAATTCTTGTTCTATAGCTCACATAACTCCACGGAACTGTGTGGGAGGTGGTTAAGTGAATGGGAGAAATTAAAGATGATGAATGAAGGAAACAGTTTTATTCGTACTTTGTCATGGCCAAGAGCACTCCAGTGCCTCTTTAGTTAAAATTCCTCCCTCACATTTTAAAATATTAACTTCAAAGCAACTTTCCTAGTGACCAGCTCAGGCAGGACTTCTAAATTCAGCTGTGTGCTGATAATACCCAGCTTTCCTCTCATGAACCTCAGGCTCTCACAGTGAGCATGTTATGTCGTACAGACTCTCTTCATGTTGAGTTCGCACATGAGCTATATTGGAGCCACTTCATTCATTAGATAACTCTGAACTTCAAAAAGGAAGAAATTTAGGTTTCTTTCCCTTTGTTCCTAGGATTTGTATACCGCTCCTTGGTAAGCAAACATGCCTACCTCTGTTCCTCTGTTCTGAAGACCACCTCTATGTATTCTTCAAAAGGAAGGTACTGAGAAGAGAAGGAGGAATAACAAAGATATACCTGAATGCTTTTCCTGAGGAAGCAGTTCTCCTATACTTTACATTCACATGATTCATTACTCACACATGCAAAAAGTAGATGTTAAAGTTGTGAGAGCAGAATTGCATATATATATATATATATACTTTTTTTTTTTTTTTGGAGACTGAATTGTCTAGAATTTGTCACAGACTGATATGGGAGAAGAGGAATAGGAAGGCTTGAAAATGACCCTTAAATGCCTGGTTTTGAAAATTGAGTTAATGTTGGTGCCATTGCTTAAATGGGGAGGAATAGTGAACAGCAGAACCAAGTTTGGAGAATAAAATTAAGGTTTCTGCTTTGAAAATGTTAAGGATAAGACATCTGGAAGAAATTCAAGTAATAATATCAAGTTGGAAGTTCAATAATGAATCTGTGATTCAAATGATAAGTCTAGGCTGCAGATACACATTTGAAAATCAAGAGCATATTGGTAACTTTTAAAAACTGGGAACTAATGAGTCATCTAAGAAGAGATTGTAAAGAGACTAGAGAAAGATCAAGTCCTGATGACAGAGGCATTGTGAGATACAACAGAAGAAGATACAGCAAAGATTTTAAGGAGTAGCTGTGAGTTAAGAAGGAAAATAGGAGGCTGTATCATTATAGAAATTGTAACAAAAAGCATCATTAAGATAGAATGTTCAACTGTGTAGTATACTGTTGAGCATTTTAGTAAGTTAGAGATAAAAAAATATCTTCTTTACCAACATGGAGGATGCTGAAGACCTTGATGAGAGCTATTGCACTGATGTGCTGGAAACAGAAGCTAACTGGAGTCTGTTGTAATTTGGAGATTCTGGATAAAGGTGTCAGAATGAACAGACCCATCTAAGTTTGTACCTCCCCCAAACCCTACTAATTATCCATAAAGGACTTTTTAAAAAGAGTATGAGGAAGGGGAAAGAGAATTGGAGACAGTAGCAACAGAACTTTAGAAAACCTAGAAAGCAGAAAGGAAAATGATAAAGAGTTTGACAGATATAATGAAGTCAGCTCATAATTTGAAAAACTAAGAACCAACCTGATTTACACTGAAGAATGCTTAAAGATATAGGACACACAATAAAAGGGTTGGAGATGAATTTGAGAGAATGTATTTTTTCCAGAAGGTGCTGTCATTATTCCAAATGTAGTGTCACCATTGTTTTAACCCGAGAACAGAATGGCCATGCGAGGCCAGCCAGTGTTCCTACATGTCTTTGGCTTGCTAGGCTCACGTGCAGGTGGGTAGCTTCTGCTCTCCAGGGACTGATCCTGGGGAGGCTGACAACTCTCTCTTCACACCATGTTCGTGTTTTACTTTGACTTATTACTGGTAAGGGACACAGGCGAAAGTGAGTTTAAAAGCAGAAATTACAGAGCAATCCATTTTTCCTGACCTATAGAGCTGCCAGTTGTCCTAGATTGGGTGAGTCCTGTTTCCCAGGATGTACTTATGACCTCACTTGCTACCTTACCAAGAAGAGAGTTTTTATCAACTCTCAGACCAGCTGAAGCCAGTTTCTGAGCCAGAGACTATTCAGTTTATCTTGCATCAAGAGCCTCAAGTAAAGTGGAAATATTGTTCTGTTTTTCTACAGGTAAGCTGGTGCTTACATAGATCAAATTTGGCATTGCTTTAGAGAATAATTACTTATAAAATGATAAAGTATTTGAATGTAAAAAGCATTTGGAAATTGAAGAACTGGAGATAGAACATGTTCTTAATTCTTGCAAGATTATTTCTTATGAAGGCAAATAAAGAAACTGGAAGATTAAGATGAAGAGTGGATTTTTATGGGAGGGATTTCAGTGTGTTTGTGTAATGATATGTAAATTATAACGGATAAATAGTGGTGAAATTTTTGAGACAGTGAGAGGGGATGAGATACAAAGCACAAATGGAAGGATAGGCCTTTGATTGGAGAAGATAAACTTCTGCCACTCTTAGCAAAGGGATGAAAATGCAGGGAGGTTGAAGTTTAGGTGGAGAAGTAGAATGATATTCTTGCCTGATAGATTCTATTTTATTGATGAGGAAGAGGAAAGATCATAGATTGAAAGAGTAGAGGAAAAGGCATGAATCAGGAGGTGTGATGTGACCACTTCAGGAGAGTGAAAAAGAATCACCATGAGGAGAGCAACATTATTGATGGGCAGAATTGAAGACCTATTTTGAGTTTGTGATCAGAAATTTAAAATTACATCAGGGAGAGCAGTTGACTGTTTCTGCAGGAACCCAGAGAAGGCATTGAAGTGATCCTTCCCAAAACAAAGAAATTCAACTCCAAGAGAACTTGATGTTCCTGAAAAATTTTTAAATGACAATTTCTATAGTAAAATAAGTGGAAAACTCCATTGCATATCCTGGAAATGTACTTGTATACTATATTAATTTTCTATTGCTGCCATAAGAAATTAATACAGAGTTAGTGGTTTAAGATAGCACCCATTCGTTGTATCATAATGTCCTTGGGTCAAAAGCCTGGGCACAGGGTGGCACAGCTGGTTCTTCATGCAGGGTCTTATAGAGCCAAAATCAGGATGTCAGAAGGTCTGATCTCTTATCTGGAGTCCTTGGTAGGAACAATTCACTTTAAATCTCAGTCAGGTTGTTGATAAAATTCAGTTCCTTGCTGTTGTAGAACCAACATCCGTGTTTCCTTGCTGGCTGTTAGCTGGTGACTGCCTTTATATCCCAGAAATCTCACCACATTCTTTGCACATGGTTCCTCAATGTCAGATATTACAACACATCATGCTTGTTGTATCTATGACTTTGTTTCAGCAGCATGTCATTTTTCAGCAAAATTTTGAATATAAGAAGTGAGAATATTCTTTTCATGTTGCTGAAATTAGGGAGAAGCAGTTTTTCCTTAATAACCATGATAGTAACTATAGTTTTTCTTGTATATCCCCTTTATCAATGAGAGGAAATTTCCTTCTATTCCTAGTTTGCTGAAAGTCTTTGTCAGGCCTGAATGTTGTGTTTGTCAGGTATTTCTTTTGTGTCTATTGAGATGAGCATATAGTTTTTCTTTCTAGGTTTGTTAGTATGCTGAATTATATTAATTTTCAAATGTTATATCAGTATCTCTTGTGATGCATTCATCTCACCACTTGCCAGAAGTATGGAGAGTTATCAAGCCATATCTAGGCTGTGGCTCTCTCATATCCAGAATTTCCCTGTTAACTTTCTGACTGTCTCTATTAGTTTTCCACTGAGCTGACTCTGGTATTGATATCACTGTTGGGTGTGTCATCCTCTGCTCCAAATTAAGTGAGCCACCACCATCAGCAAAGCTACTGGTTTCCAGAGATGTTTCTACCCTAGGAGAATTATTTTTACTTTTAAAAAAAAGTAAGGCAGAATACTGTTTACCATGCTCCCATTTTTGCATTTTACATATGATGAGGTATTTAGCAATAGCATCAGTCAACTGAGATTGTGGTGAGTATTGAAAATGAATTCCCGACATTTGATTGTATGGGAGGCTGGAGACAGACAGAAACTTACTAAGTCGAGACAATATTCAGTTACCAGGTAATATGGTTTTGTATTATGATAGAGCAATGGGAGAAGATGTCAATGTGATGTGATATGAAAACAATACAAATGGGTGGTGAATATGATTTTTGGAAGTTTTAGCATTAAAAATGGGTTGAAATCAAGAGGGATCAAGGAAGACTTTGTTTCAGAGGAAGGCAGTACATTTTCTTTAAACCATGTTGTTTGAGATGCTAAGAGAAGGAAACTGTAGATTATAAAGGCTGATTAAAAGGCAAATGAAAGACAAGGTACTGTGTCTCAGGAAAAAGGAAGAACCAGAGGTGAGATTTAGGAATCGTTCTCATAGAAGTGATCATTTAACCTATGGGAGTGAACACACACACACACACACACACACACACACACACATACATACATACATACATTCTGTCAGTTTATCTATCCATCCATCCACAGAGAAAAACAGAGAGAGAGAGAGAAAAGATAAAGGCAACCTAAGGAAAGTTCTCCTTGAAGCCATGAGAGGAATAAGATGCCTTATTAAAGGAGGTAGAGAAAGAATGGTGAAGGACGTATGAAGTTGAAAAAGATAATAAAATCTCCTAAGAGCTAAACATGGAGGAGAATCCTAAAAAGGATGGCTGTGCCTAATGCTGCAGAGATTAGGCAAGTGGGATGATTGGGAAAAGAATTTTTTGCCATTAGGTTGTCATTGGAGATCTTGCCTACACAACACCCCGGCAACCTAAATTTATCGTCGATGATAATTTTAACAAGGTATTTCTACAGAATACAGCTATGATCACATCTAATTAGATTCATGCAAAGCCTTATTGTTATTTTCATCCCTTTGATAATGGGAAGAGTTCAAACTCTTTTATACTCCATAAACAATATATTCCATAAACAATACTAAAATGATAGAATAAGCATGCTAATTAACCCTCTACAGTTTGGATTCTTAACTAACTACACTTTTTTCCTCAATCGTAAAACAGATTTTTTTTTTTTAAATCTTTTCAATATTCACTACATGATAGAAACTGAACTTAATGCTTTCAGGTGTTACCATTTGAATCTTATAACATTACTCTGAATAAGAAATTCAATAAGAAGAATAAGAGTCAGAAGAATGACAAACTAGTCATAAAGGTCCTACAGCCAGCGAGTGAAGGAGCGGAGCTTCAAATTCGCAGCTGTTTTTAGAGCTGCTAATCAGCCTGCTAAGCCACTCTCCTGAGGAGAGGAGGCGTGCCCCTGTGTGCACACACAAACGCACAGCGGTGCATAAACATGCACAATTTATTCATACCTTTTCCCAAAGCCGTAAAGCATCCTTTCTACATCTTACCTGTGTTCTTTGTCCTCTACTGATCTCTCTTTTTCCCCACCTCAGATTTATTTTTCATACTGCTGTTGTCTCCATGTTTTTTTTTGTCCATACATCTATACCAGCACTACCCTGTGAACCCTCCAATGGGAATAATTGTCTATTGTTCAATTTGATGTGCATATTGAGCAACAACAGCAAAAAACAAAACCAAAAAATCCCCCTAAAACTGAAGTAGTCCTGATTTGTGCATGGCAGGTATGTTTCATTGAATATCTCAGTGCCTGGCACCTTTTGGATAATCGATATATGTTTATTGAATGTATGAATAAATGCATGGGTAAGTGAAGGAAAACTTCTAACCGATTATCAGTGTTACCTTAGGTATCAAAGATGTGCCATAGCTTACCTCTACCCACTCACAGAAAAGCAGCCAGGAAGGATAACACAATGCCGTTGGCCAAATAAGAAGACAATCCTTAGAAACATAGGAATGTTTATTACTTAGATAATCTCTGCAAATTTCAGAGGCCCACAGGTGTCTCTAGAGTACATAATATGTGAAGAGGTGGCAGTAGAAAGGGGCACCCATACTTTGCTGTTTTAAACTTATGCCAAGCACCTAGTTCTGATAATTGAAGTTTGTGGTGGCATGTTAACAAAAAGGAATGACTGGTCAGTTTAAGGGAAGATTAGTTATGAAATTAGTTTCTTTCCTTAATTAATAACAGGGATAAATGCAGCTTTTGGTTTTTTGAATTTTCACCTTTTGATTAGTTGTATTGAAGCTGTGTTCATGGTCCAAAATGGTCAACTAATTTTATTGCTTCTTTACATAATCTAATAGATTGGTTAATAGAAATTATACTCAAAACTCCCTAGTACCTCAAATAGCATTTGGCAATCGTTATGAACACTGATCTTCTCCCCCTATAGCTAAGCAATGAGCAAAGTTGCCAGACACATATTAGGAAGAAGATAAAACCCTTCGTTGTGTTCTGATATCAAGACCACAATTATCTGCAGGATATTTTTGCCTGACTGAATGCTAATGGAATTGCTCAAATCAGCAGGTGCTTTCTTTCCGTGCCAACATAACTCTAACTGAAATCCACAAAGGAAATAAAACTTTGTAATGGAGAAAAATCATAATCCAAGGCACCAGGATTCTGATCTAGTTGGATTTCCATGTTGGATGAGAGTAGTTATGAAAGGCTGTTGGCTGAAACAGCAGGAGGTTTTAATATTGAGCAGGTGTGTGTCTGGTAACCTCTTCTTACTTAATATAAACCAAATTCTCATGAATTTAGTTTAAAGGTTTAAATGTGAAAGATATTGACGATTATATTAGGATGTCAGCAAATATTAATTCTAAATTAGATAAATCTCCTGGTTGGGCATATATCCTACCTCTAATCTTTCAAATCTTCAAATTGTTATTTTCTTAATTTTTAGTATTCCTGGGAATTGGTGACAATGGAACTCCAATTTTATCTGGACTTGCTATTCAATCAATTAATTTTTAAAAGAATTAGATTTGATAATAGGATACCAATTTTCACTTCTGGTTGTTGACTACACAGATTTCTGTTCTATAATTTTCCATACCTACTTTAAAATATTCTAAAGCATATTTCTGGATAAGGAAAATGAATGAAGTGATTTCACACATTTTCTTGGAAAAATAGCATAAAAATACATAGCATCAAAGAAATTGATCATTTTGATCTAATGATCTTAAGAAAGTTGTGAAATAGTTAGCTAATCTGAGGTGAGCAGTTATCTTCTCATGTCCTCAAACTCTCAGCAGAGGGGATTCTCTGCACATTATGGTTACAGTGCCCCAAGCAAAACTAAGACTTAGTGACACTTGAAAGTTGCTGGATTCTTTTATCTTCTCCCCTTGCTGTAACCAAGTTGGTTTTAATGGAATATGATTGTGTTAAATCAAATGGCCCCTCATCTCAAATGGAAGAACTAGTGTACATATTACTTTTAGCTCATCCGAATATCAGTTTGTTTTAATAACTTTTCTAAAGTTAATATAGGTTATTAAAATTGTTTTTGAATAATTTGCCTTTTATATTTTCCTTTTGTATCTTTCTCCAAAAAATGCTCCTTACAATATTTGGTGAAGCCACTATTTGATTTAACCATTTAACCATTATATAATTGGCTTATTTGAATACCATTATTACATGGAACCGTGAATATGGAGTGAGATCTTATGAGAACTTGTTGGTTTGTACAAGTTGGTATGATGCCCTGATACATCCAGAGTAAGGAGGAAGAAGATTAAAAAATATTTTCAAAGTCCCCTTGAGGGATTGGGGACAAAGGTGGAAATATTAAACTTCCCCACCTGAGGAAGACCTGATAATCTCGTAATTATTGGGGACTGCTAATTTGATGGGACAAGCCCTCGATCTTGGGGCTTGTCCTTATGAAATTTATTTCTGCAAAGGAGAAGCTAAGTCTACTTATGATCATGCTTAAGAGTTACCCCCAGAGAACATCTTTTGTTGCTCATAAGTGGCTTCTCTCTCTAAGCCAGCTTTGCATGGGAGTTCAGCATCCTCCCCACTACATGGGACATGACTCCCAGGTGTATAAATCTCCCTGGCAATGTGGAACGTGACTCCCGGGGATGAGCCTGACCCTGGCATCATAGGATTGAGAAATTCTTCTGGACCAAAAGGAGAAAGATAAATGAAACAAAATAAAGTTCAGTGGCTGAGAAGTTGCGAATAGTTGAAAGTTCTTTCTGGAGGTTATTCTTATGCTGTATATAGATGCTCTTTTTCAGTTTGGTGTATTGGAGTAGCTAGAGGGAAATATCTGAAACTGTTGAACTTAATCTAATAGCATTTATTCTTGAAGATGATTGAATAACTATAGAGCTTTTAAGGTGTGACCATATGATTGTGAAAACCTTGTGACTGACACTCCCTTTATCCAGTGCATGGATAAGATAGAGTAAGGAAAAAAAAGACAGAAACAATTAAATAAGCAATAAGGGGGATGGTGGGCATGGGATGTTTTGAGTGTTCTTTTTTTATTTTTATTCTTTTATCTTTTGTTTTTGGAGTAATGAAAATGTTCAAAACGATTATAATGATGAAAGCTTTATGACAGCTTTATAGATAGCTTTATGATGATACTGTGAACCGCTTATTGTACACTTTGGATGATTACAGCTCAATCAAAAATCACTGAAGAAAAAATGTATTTGGTGAAGAGCTCCGCGTTTTCTTTTTAAAATCAAATATAAATATGTTAGCAAGCAAATCTTTCATGTTTATTTTTTGCTTGTGTCTGTTACAAAACTAAGTATTATTCTCACAACATGTTTGTAAAATATAGAAATTATAATTGACTTTCTCATCATTATTGCTACATTGACCTAAGTAATATGCAGCAAAACATATTGAGGATATATTTCTGTTTGCAAGGACAATCAGCCCCCTTAATTCATGTTTTTATGTTTTTAATGCTAATGATAGAATCAGATACATGTCAGAACTTTCTCACAGCTTATATTAAACAGGTAATTACTTGAATGATGTGGTAACATACTGATTTCCAGAAAAGCATCCAATGTATAGTTAAGTATCAGATGACTGGTGTTCATATTATTATTACTGCAAGAATTTCATCTGCATACTGTCTTCTGTATTACCTATTAATGTCTTATTTTAGCCAAGTTGTTTATTTTCTATTTATTCAATACATTATTTCAAGATGTCTGAACAGGAAGATGAAACAAAACAGATTAAAATCATATTGAATACAGTGGGAAATTTAAAGGCAAGTGAAGTTTTATAGATACGGTTCAGGAAGGCTACGTGGACTGTACTGTATTCTGATGCAGGTTTTATATACATAGAACTCTCTCATACTTTGAACACAGTATATTGCCAAACATGTAATCCCAGCATTGCAGTGTTCTTTTTATAGAAGGCAAGGGCATCACTAAATACCAAATGCTTGAATACATGATTTTACTTACCCATGCAAAAAAACTCTATAAGATCTTATTATCCTGACTTCATTTTGCACATAATAAGTCTGATGTACAGGATTGTTAGAAACATCCCAGGGCCACACAGCTTAAAAGGACAAATTTGGTTAGATTCTATTTTTAAAACCAGTATTCTTCTCTTTTTACACTATCATGTAACCGAAGTTTATGAAAAACATGTTTTCTTTAAAACATTAGAATTGAGTGTTGTTTTGATAAGAGCAATAAGTCACTTTATATAATGAATTACAGAATCCCCCAACAACCCCATGTTTAGGCAAAGAAACTGACCCATGAATGTTGCGCTTATTTTCATATAGCTGCTTAAAGCTGGATTTGGCTCAAGCTCACCAGGAGTGTTGCCCACCTCTGCAATACAGCTATTCTCAGTTCATCACCTGCATCTTCACTGGAGCCTTTCACCAGCGTTGACGGGAAGGTAAGATTGGTATTTTTTTCATGCGTCTTTCTCAGAGATGTGGCAACTAACGCACAAAGAGGGTCAATGGCAAAGGTTGGTGGCTGTGCTATAATTTGAGTTTGTTTCTCTAATCCCAAGGCCTCTTTCAAAAATATAATATTCTTATTCCAAATAAAATAACTCTTTAATTAATTGTTGTATTTCCCCTTTAGGTAGATTAATATTTATTTAATGCTCAGAGTGGTCCTATAAGATGAGAATAAATAAAATGCTATGTAATTCTCAGCTTTCCTATGTTTTAAAAAAATCCCCAAATCCTAACGATTTCTTCTTATTATATGATCATGGATTTGGGCCAACTGTTTAGTCATATAACCAGTGGAGAAGTACATATGTGGCACATGAAATTCTCACTCCAGAGGTGAATGAACAAATTAGCTGGTGAAACAATGACTTTTGAAGTTTCTATTAAGACTTGGTAAATGTCATATCTGCTCACTTTCTATCCGCCAAAGCAAGTCATGTGACCCAATATTAGTATTTATACTTCTCCCACTGGAGGCACTGCAACTGGGAACCCTAGTTACAAACAACATCTACACATATTGTTTCACTCAGTGTGATAGAATTGGACTTCTAATCTATATCTACAGGTTTCAAAACCATATTATCTTCCAAATGCATCTTATTTTATGGAATAAATTAAGATTATAAAATATGTGTTTTATTTGTTCTAGATTCATACTTCTTTCTTACAATGAAATGCACATAGTTGGGATTTCATTTGGTTATTCCAAGGGAAATCCCCATAGTTAGTTATAAATTTCAATGCCAGTTTACTTTAATGAATCAGTGCTTTACTTTTTCTATTTTGGCAGAAATTATATTTGCACATTTCATCTGACATTAAAGAAGATGTTTAGAAAACAATAAGTGGGTAATATGACAGCTCTTTTCACACTTCGTTAATTTAACAAAGGTTCTATTTTTGTCAAAATAGCCAACTATGCCTCAGAACATTACCAAATAATTAAAACAAGGTTCTCAGTTTGTTTTCGGGGTTGTGACTGTCAAGAAGCTGTATGTCAGATCTATAAATGGAAACGAAAAAATTCTACAGCTTGAAAGGATTATCGGTTCTTTTCAAGAGCCAATCTCTTTCTGAATACCTGAGTGACCAATTGTGTAATAGTCATGAACCTAGAAATTGGAAATAAATGTCAATATAATAACCTTCCCGTTATGTGTCAAGAATGCATTGCAACAGTGTGAAGGAAAAGTGTGTCTCCTCCTTTCCTGTCCTTCCTGCTATCTCACTACAGCCATCTGGTATAATTAGGACTAATTAGTACTGTATTCTCCTTTGTCAGTCCTGGCATCAGTGCAGTTTATATACATTTTGGAGATGGTCTGGGTGTTGCTAGGCAAGTTCAGGCTAGCTAGATGCAAACAGTAGAAAGGAAGCATTCAACATAAGAATTCTCCACTGTGTGGTAGTTCAGTTTCTGAACCTTTCTTCATTTTTAGGGCTAAGAGGTTCTATAGCATAGTGGCACTTTTAATGCAGACTTTCCCTGGTTTTGGTACAGTTCTGATATTTTATACCCCCGTGACCTTAGTCAAGTTACTTTGTATGCCCCATATTCTGCATTTGTAAAATTGAAATAATGGTAGGTTTGCAAGTTTATTTTGAGGATTAAATGAGTGTGTGTATATATGTGTGTGTATGTGTATATATATATATATATATATATATATATATATATATTCTTAGAATATTTCCTGTACAGAGTTATCACTATTTAATGGTTGTTAAGCACTAGCTAGCTATAACTGAGAGAAAGTACATGTGGGAAAACAGCAGATTAACCGTATTAGTTGCCTAGTGTTTCTCACCATTCCTGTGGGACTTGGCATTGGCTTGGCTTGATGTTTCTGGCTTCGGATCTTTCGTGAGGTTGCTGTCCTATATCAACTACTGCTGTAGTCATCTGAGGCTGGAGCGGAGCTAGTAAATTCTCTTCCAGTCTGGCTCAAACCCATGGCTGGAGGTTCTGTTGACTGTGCCTGGAGTCCTTAGCTTATCTCCATGTAGGTCTCCCTATGGTGCCGCTGGAGGGTCCTCATATCACAGCAGCTGGTTTTCCCCAGAGTGAGGGATCCAGAAGATTAAGGCAGAAGCCTGTTATGACTTAACCTTGAAAGGGTCATGCCGTTTCTTGCAAGGTATTCTGTTGGTCACTCCGTCCAGCTCTGTGTTAATGTGAGAGGGGAGCACAGCCAGCGTAACTGGGATATTAGGACTGCTGGAGTCATCTTGGAGGTCAGCTAAGACTCTCATTAACTTCCTAAGAGTGAGGCATAAAATGGGAAAGAAAATTTAGTCATTGATAATGTGAAATAATACTGGATTGGGCCAGGCGGCTCACCTTAGTGTGAGCACTGCAGTCTCTCTTTCATGGCAGATTTAAAGGTAAGCTTCAATAATACCCAAAATGCTGCTTGCTGATTAAACACTTTTAGAATAAGGAAAATTAGAAGGAAAAAGATTTGAATATTTAGTTGCATCAGACAATCATAACCAGTTTTTTAATTTTTTTATAGACCTGTCACAAGGACATGCAGTTAAATCTATGAAACCAAAGTCCTTCCAGGCAACAGGGGTTCTTCTGGTCAAAATGCCTTTGAGATAAACATCATGTATACCTGTGGCCTCATGAAATGCTTTTACATGCAAGGTGCCTTTCATAAAACCTTCCAATTCCTGTTGTAGAACATTATTAATAGATTTATTATTTATGTTTTACCTACATCTGAAAAGGATTTGAGGTTAGTCTTTAAATATTACCCTAGGTAATAAATTCTCAATGGCTAATGGACACCCATTCTTCTTAAGTTGCATTATCACAATTATATGTGTACCTTCAGAGTCTCCCAGCTGGAATCGGTGGTATTGTGGTCCATTACAAGGCAAAGAGATTGGTAGTAAAAACTTTGAATTCAGTCCCAGCTTGTGACTTTGGATAACTTGATTTTTCAAAGCCTCAATTCATTCCTACATTCCACCAGAAACTTGGTGGCTGGGAGGGTCAAATAAGATAATATTTATAAAAGAAGTTCAAAATTATTATGAAATTGCCACAATTATAAATCAACCATTTAATATGTTTTATTAAGTATTTCACATTTAATAATAATGTAATTTTTAACATTACAAAGATATCTCTAATAATCACACTTTTGAAGTATTATGGGAAAGGTCACCATACATTCCATTCTAGATGTGAATAGTTATTAAAATATCGTAGGCATGCATATGTTATGGGAGACACATAATTAAAATGTCTGTTGTTTTCACAGATGATACTCTCTTCAGACTCTGGAGAAAATAACATATAGGTGTTCCTGATCTAAAAACAGATTTTAGAAATATAAGCAGATGCTATGAGTTAGCCTAGTGACTTGGCAATGGTAAAGGAAAGGGTTACACGTACAGGAAACAGTTATTTTTTATTTCAAAGGAATGTACAAAATAGAACAAGAGGAATAAGAATACTATGTTCGCTGCTGCCAGCTGTAGTTCATATTCTGTTATTTGATTCCAAATTAACTGCAGATTCCTGATTGCTTGCATCTAGTTCTTGCTTTTGGTTAGTTTTAGAGGATCTTGCTCATGTTACTGCACTTTTTCTCTAAATGTTCTTCAGCTTTCTCTGTTTTCATCCAGAAGTAGCAAATATGTGGTCCAATGGCAGAACCTGGTCCAGACAGATGTTTGATTTGGGCTGATTGTGCTCACTTATTTTTTAAGCCAGTATTTAAAATCCGGACATTTTATGTAAAATTTTTTATTACTCGATTTTATTGAAAAATTAGAAAGACTAGTAGAAGGGAGCAATTTATGCGTGGCTGAAATGCACTGGAACCAAGCTTCCTCCTTTGGGTTGTATAAATTCTCTAATTCACTATAGCTGGTCTCCTCTCAACCTCGATTTTCTGTCATCCTCCTTGTCTGCTTCACCCTGTGCATTATCTGCCTGGCTCCTGAAGAATTTATATTTTGGACCTCTGTGACAGAGTTTTTGTGCATTTGTTGCCTTCTTGATTTCTCTAACTATTTTTCTCTTTGACTTTGTTTACTGTCTCTGGAATATATCTCATTTTGAAGTAGTCTTTCTAATTTAAATCTTAATTGATAAGATTGTAATGGAACAGTTTCATGGATTCGTTGATTAGATAACGCAACACAAAATAAGAGACCAAAACATCTATTAGCTCTTCACACTTAAGAGCAGGAATTTATATGCAGAAATTTGAGGGGGCAGGAGTGCCTTTGGGAGAACAAAATTGAGATTATGGGTGTGAATTCTTTATTATGCATGTGTCAGATTATTCAGTTTGCCCATCTTGTGCTTGGCCTTTACAATGTGGCCAGTCTATCTTCTTACCAATTTTGCTGGCTTAAAAGGGGAAAAAAGGCAAAAAATTGTCAGTGAAAAATCTTCATTAGATAACATCTTGACACTGTAAAAACAAATGATTTTAAAATATGGGAGGGAATTTAGCAGATTGTGCTAAAAGTAGTAAGTAAATTACTATTATTCTGAAGAAAAATGGCAAAATGGCAAAAATGGCAAAGCTCCCAAACACCTTGTTTGTTGAAGCCACACATCCGTCTCTTGACAAAGTGGGTTGAGAAACATTCCAAGAGTGATTCAGGTTTAAATTCTGTCTTGACAGGTGGCTCTGATTTATCCTATGGGATGTGTGGGCTTGTGCCTAACCACCCTAGTTAGACTTAAAGTGAGTAATCCACTCACACCCATCTCCTTGGGGATCATGTAGGAATGTACTTCAGGGAAATACCACTCCCTTAAAATGAGGAATAGTGCCTCAGTATCCCAGAAGAAGCTACCTTATGACCTTTAAGTTTGATTAGTAATCCTTGCATACGCAAAAGAGAAATCTCTCAACATATGTGCTAGATCCTTGGATCTTTCTTTCTGTTTGAGTCTGGTTGAAGTGTGGAGATAATGTTTATGTTCTATGAACAAGAATTTGGTTTGGGATTCCTGAATTTTAGCTTAGGATACATTTTACTTTTCTACCTATTTCACACAACTTGCATTGAAATGTATCATTGCACTTTAGATAGACCCTATAATTATTCCATTTCCATCTGAAAATGTTTTATAGCCTCATTAAGGTTTCAGTCTTTATCTGTGTTCCTTTCTTCTGCTTCAGATCCCTACTTATTACCATGAGCTCTTAAAGAAGCAATTTTGCTCTTCTCAGAAGCACTGAAGACACAACTATGTACGCTTTGGAATTAGGTTTTTTTTTGGGGCTGTAGTAAAAAAAGAAAAAAACAAACTTGATATTATACGGACAAAGATTTTTACTTAGAGAGAAGGGGTGAAAGGTGGCTACCATAACTCAGTGTTCCTATTATCTATTATTTTACAGGGCAGAACACTGGGCTAATTTCCCTCAATTACTAATGGACTACTACTAGGAAAAATTAATTCTGTAACGAAAATCTCTTGGAAATTGGTGATACTGTCCCAAACATTCATTACTGTCTTAAATATTTTTTGAGATTATTTCTCTGTTTCCAGATCACTATCATGACACTGAATAGGACTGAGTATAATCACATTAATTAAATGATCTGGTTAATACACTCCTTTACAACAAAAATGGGGAGGGGCGGAGAGAGAGGTCTGCATTTCATTTATTTAAAATAATTTATAAGTAAGTTTATATTTTGGTATATTTTTTATGTAGGGCATTATAAAATGCTAATAAGTAATCTCCATAACTGTTAAATGAAATATTTGTCTACAAATTCTGATTTTGTAAAATTTTTGACAGGATATCATACTACTTCTGTAGAACTCTATTCAGTTACCTTGTTCACAGTACATATTCAACTGTTCTTATTTCCTTTTCCTCTATAACAAACCCTCAAACCCTTACTTTAGATAAAGCTCGATTTAATGGAACCAGTTTAGAGATATATTCTCTGATTGAATCCAGCCTAACCAGTTCATAGATATTTCTTCTCTAGCACCAACTGTCAGTCTCTTAATACTCTTTTAGACTGCCTGTCACCTGAGTGTTACTCATTTTTGATAACAAAGCTTTCACTTCAAAAAAAAAGGCCCTCTGTAGCCTTGGCAGCTCAGATGTTTTTCCCCTGATAAACTCATTTTTTCCAGCAGCATTGACAAGCTTTCCCTTTTATCTCCAAAATGGAGACACAATCATTCGAAGGTGTATAAGTGGATTTACAGTATACTTTACATTGACTATATTCTTTTTAAGGATATAACAAATCATATCACATAAAATTAAATTGAAACACACACATAAGATTAAAATCTTTTAAAATAAACATAAATCAGTTTAAAAACCATTCTTTGTAAAACTATAGATAAATTTTTTAAGTTGTCTTGTAAACTTAGTTGACATAATTAAAATATACAAGTTAATCATCAAAATATATGATTTAATTATATCAACTAACTTCAAAAGATAACATATCTCATGAAAATGAGAGAGAAAACCATTATCTATATCATATATATAATTTAATATATAATATATATATATTCGGCCTTTAAATGGAGGCTATTTCAAATATGCTAACAGGCAATTCTGATTTCAGTTCTCTCCTCTTCCTCAGCTCCTTCTCATGGATGCTCTCTGCTGTGGTATGTGCTTACTGGGTTTTTTATACCACTGTATTTCCTACACAGCACTGAACCTGGCAGGCAGGCTTGTGGTGATGAGGCTGCCCAGAGGGGAAGATGCCTTTTCCTCCCTTTATGGTGCTGTGATCAACGGGTATGCTAAGTCCCTGTGGATGGGTGAGGCTTTGAATGTGCCCACTGTTGTTTAGGTGGTTAAGTGTGGCTGCTGGGTTGGAAAAGCTCATCGGCATGAAAAGTGTATGGTGTTGTCATATAAGAGGAGAGGAGACCATCTACGAGCCAGTAAGGTGTGGCTTATCCTGACTTCAGGTGGTTTGGGGATGCAGTGATTACTGGTAGAGTCAGGTGTACGGCGATGGTAGCTGAGATCCAGAGAAATGTGTTGTGCTGAAGTAATTATGTTTCATTAAAATTGCTGGTGGGAGGCAACTCTTTGCTATTAGGATGCACCACAAAAGTCAGCCCAGTTAACTGTCAAAACTGTGCATCTGTCCAATCTCTAGGAACCCGACTTGTGAGAAAGCCTGGACCATGGGAGTTGGGAGAACAGATTTTTCTGTTTGACATTTTGTGCCCATTCCCCTGCCCCTCCAGTCTAGTTCATTGTTTTCTCTGCCTTGTATCCCTGTCCATACAGGCTTTTCTGTAGTGCGCTGATCAGTCATTTGTTCATGCATTCTATAAGAGGATTACCAAATTCGTGTTTACAATAGTAACGTGAAATTTCCAATTACAGGGCTCTTTAAATTTTCAAATACAGCAATGTGGAGCTAATATTTGAGTTTAATGTCTGAGACCATGGGACAAATCTGAGTAGCAAATACAATGTTGTCCTCAAAATTACTTGGCCAATTTTAAGACTAAAGATGGGATATTAGGAAAAGCTCATTTAAGTAATCCTTTTTATGGTTTGAGTGCTCTCTCCAGGAGTCCTAAGTAACTTATGCAAATGTACTTCTATTGGGTATATGCAAGTCATTTCCCAAAATGTCTGGGTTGAGCTGCAAATAAATTTTAAAGAAATATCTGCTATATTTGTGTTTTTGTGTAAATATATTGCATTTGTTGACAAAGTTCATATGACTGCAATATTTCATTAGCTATTTCATATTGCATTTATTAACTGGTTATCTATATTATCTATACTTAGCTTCTGAGTGTTGTTTACAAATTCCATCCTTATAATTATCAAAATACATATTTTTTTTTGTTTTTATTTGTACTATTCCCAAAGTTGAGTGGCTATATAAAACTTATGAGCAGTAAGGTAAGTTATATCCTTCTTTTCTTCAAAAATCTATTCAGCAATATCTAAACTCAAGTTACTCAATTATAAACAAAGCAAAAATACATGTTTCGTACATTTACAGCATCAACCAAATAGTGTAGGGAAAAATAATTAAACATAGAAAAACACTAAACAATTAAAAACACGAATAATTATATATATAATTTTATATATATATATAACTCAATGTCTCTGTGTGTGCAAGAGGCTCTCTCTGTGAAAGTACCAGCTAATTTAATAGTTAAAGCATCGTCTGTCTGCCTAGCAAAGACCCAAGGGAGGAGTGGTGCGGTGAAAGGCCTTGGCACACTTTAATCAAAAGTGCATCAGTGTGGCTGGAGGGTAGTTACTCGGACAAGAGAAGTGTCAAAGGAGGCGAGAGTTTATGTAGGTTTGTAGAGGCTTATGGCCTATTTTAAATACTTAAGATACTATCTCAAGTATTGTGGGAAGCAATTGTCATGTTTTAAACAGGGGAGTAATATAATCTTTTAGTAAGATGACTTTGGCTTCTGAATGACAAAGGGATGAAACAATGGATTAGGAGAAAAGCAAATTGGAAAGTAGAGAAGCCAATTAGGAGACATTAACAGTGTTCTAGTTTGCTAGCTGCTGGAATGCAATATACCAGAAATGGAATGCCTTTTAACAAGGGGAATTTAATAAGTTGGTAGTTTACAGTTCTAAGGCTGAGAAAATGTCCCAATCAAAACAAGTCTATAGAAATGTCCAATTTAAGGTATCCGGGGAAAGATACCTTGGTTTAAGAAGGCCGGCAATGTTCAACATTTCTCTCTCAGCTGGAAGGGCACATGGGGAACATGGTGGCATCTGCTGGCCTTCACGTGGCTCTACCAAAAGGGAAAATGTTTCCTCTTTTAAAGGATTCCAGCAAGCAACTCCACCTTCATTGGGTGGAGACACACCTCCATGGAAATCATCTAATCAAAAATTACCACCCACAATTGGGTGGGCCACATCTTCATAGAAACAATCAAAATGTTCCCACCCAACAATATTGAATGAGGATCAAAGGGCTTGGCTTTTCTGGGGCCCACCATGGATTCAGACCGGCACAAACTGTAACCCAGGCCTTAGTTGATAGTGAGTGGTTCTCTGTTATTAAGAATGGAAATGGACAAAATGGAAAGATTCAGATGATTTTGGAGGAGTAATTTATAGGATTTACCAAGGGTAAGATGTCAAAGGGAAATGTCAAAACTCTCATGTCTGTGGCTTAACTGAATAGAGGTGGGAATGGGCTGTATAGAAATGTGGTGGATATGGTTTATCTCATTTGAAGTTGAAAATATTAAACCTACCTATAGGTTCATTTCTGTCTTAGAATATGATTAGTTCATTTATTAAAAAAAAAAAACACTTATTAAGCACAATCATGTACCAGGCATTTTACTAAGTATTGAAGATACAAAAATGAATAAGATATTGTCCTTGTTTGCGAAGCCATAATTATTCTACAACAGATAGACAAATAAGCAATTATGTGCAAGACAATTTTACTCATTAATATGTATGAGACATTCTTAAGCAAATTATTACCAAAACAAATCCACTGATGTACAAAAAATGATAGCACAATATGACCTAGTCAGTTTTGTCCTAAGAATAAAAGGTGAGTTAATATTAGAAAATACGTAATATATTAAAGGAAAAAACACGTACAATCTCAGTAGATGCTTTAAAAGTTTAAGTGTAATGCCCTTTAATGATAAAATGTTTTTCAATTAAAAATATAAAATTTCTTTCACTTGAAAAGAATTGTCTACCAGAACCTACAGCATATAGCATTGTTAAGGGGAAATTTTACAAACATCCCCTTTATAATTAGGAAAAAGAAAATGATGGCCTTTGCTTCACTTCTAATTAGCATTGGACTGGAGACCCTAGCCAGGGCAAGAAGATAAAAATTTTGAATTCCACAGGGATAGGGAAAGGAAAATGAAACAGGCATTATATGTAAACAATGTAATAGTTCATTATTTGTATTATATAAATAATGGTATATAATATAAATATTATTTATATAATATGTATAATTAGAATATATTTCTAATTATTTATTATATTATTAAATTGATATGAGAATTTAGCAACATAACTGAGCATAAAATCAACATACATATATAATTTGTATTCCTATACATCAGCTGAAAGCAGAATATATAATTTTTAAAAGTAACCTTTAAATAATAATGAAACAACCTAGAGATAGATAAATAAAACTTCCTAGGAATATATCTCATGAAAGTTAAACAAAAGTGATATGGTGATGGGTTCGATTTCCAGACCATGCACTCACCCCCAAAATAAATGATATGGAGAAATTAAAAAAAAAAACTATTGAAAGCTTAAAATAACTAAATAAATGGAGAGATGAGGGCAAGTACATTGTAGGAAGTCTCAATATGATAAAACTGTCAGTTCTCAGATATAGATCCAATGCTACTGAATATTAGATTGGGCTAAGCTTTTTGAGGTAACATGCAAACCCCCAAATCTCAGTGGTTTAACACAGTAATGTTTGTTTTTCATTCTTGAAATACTGGATATACTACCTAGAGAACTGTGAAGGATCTGAGAATTTTACTCTTCTTGTAAACTATAAATTAGACTGATACAGTTTCATGGATTCTGGCAAAAAGCTCTGAACTTCTAGTCAGAAACAACGGACTTAATAACTCATGGCAGCAAGCAACCTGCACATCATGTTTGATTTTCACTTTTTTTCGTATTGCCCCAATTCATATAGGATCACTAAAAAAGGGTTAGATGAGGGCTCACATTCAATGAGCTGCATTGCAGGAGAGGAACCCTGAGCTGGGAGAACCTGAATGTTTTATACTTGAGAGTACACAAACCTGCCTGGTGCTCCAGAGTAAGACAATATCTCTATCTTCCAATGTTGTTTCTTTTACAAATATCCTGGAAACAAGAGTGTAGAATAAAGATAGTCACTGCTTCAGCTTACATAGCATGTAGAGGCTGAGAGACCAATGGAGAATTGTTTCCCAACACAGACACTGCCTTGTAATACTCTTCCATCTCCCTTGTGTCACCAAGGAAGGTGTGCTAGTTTGAAATTGTTGTGTACCCGAGAAAAGCCATGTTCTGTAATCTTGACTCAAGTTATCAGGGTGGGATTTTTTTTTTAATTAAGCTGTTTCCATGGAGATGTGACTCACCCAGTTGTGGGTGGGACCCTTAGATTAGGTAGTTTCCATGGAAATGTGTCTCCACCCATTCAGGGTGGGGTTGCTTACTAAAGTCCTTTAAGAGGGAACTTTTTGCAAAACGTTCAGAGCCCACATAGCCAGAGACCTTTGGAGATGCAGAAAGAAAATGCCCCAGGGAAGCCCTTTCAAGGAGAAGCCAGGAGAGAAAGCTAGCAGATGTCACCATGGGCCTTCCCAGTTGACAGAGAAACCCTGAAAGTCATCGGTCCTTTCTTGAGTCAAGGCATCTTTCTCTGGATGCCTTAGTTTGGACATTTTTACAGCTTTACAACTGTAAACTTGTGACTTAATAAATTCATTTTTAAAAAGCCATCCTATTTTTGGTATATTACATTCTGGCAGCATTAGCAAACCAAAATGTCAGGATAAGAGAGAATATAAAGAATTCACACACACCCCCTACTGTTTCAGTCCAGAAGTATCAAGCAGTGGTTTTCTATATAGCCCACTGTCTAGACCATATGCCCCAAATGGGAGAATATGGAATACTCAGTGAACCCACTATGTCCACCAACATTTCAAATCAATATCCCATAATATTTTTAAAAAACTTAGTTAGCTGATCTTAAATTCCAATAGCAAAGGCCTAAGAGGAACTAAGATACTCCTAAAGAAGAAAAAGGTAGGAGACTTTCCATACCAAATAGTAATACTTACTAAAATCAAACATAAAATCAAATGTAAAAGCCATGAAGCATTTGGTGATATAGGACAAAAGAGAGCCCAGAAATATCCATGCGTATATATAAACATGATATATGACAGATATTGCAGGCAACTGAAGAAATGAAGGTCTATTCCTTAAATGGTACTGGGAAAAATAGCTAAACTATGTAGAAAAAATTAAATTAGGTTCTTAATTGAAAATGAAAATGTGCAGTTTAGATTTATGAAAGTCTTAAATATAAAGGGAAATTAAAAAAATAGAAGAAAATATTCTTCTATTTTTTCAATAACATTCTAAAATTTCATGAGTATTGGGTAAGAATTTATTAAACCTGAAAGATGTTAACTATGAGAAGAGGTTTAATTGAAATATTAAAATTAAAAATTTTTGTTGTCCTTTGGATGTCACAAATCTCAAAATGCACAAATTAATATAAAGGTTTGGTATCAGAATATATAAATAACCATCTCATAAATCCACAGAAAAATTTAAACCTTTAGAAAAATATGCAAGATTTATGAAGAGGTATTTTATGGAAAAAGAAACACAAATGGTCAGAGAACATATGAATATTAATTTACACCATTAGTAATGTGTTCAATATAAATTGAAACAAATTCCTATCATGGTCCAGATTGACAAAAATGAAGTCTAAAAATACCAAGAGTTGGTTATGATAAAAAGTAATGGACACTCATTTGTTGCATGTGAGTGTGAACATGTCAATATCATTCTAAAACAATTAGTCATTATCTAGAAATTTTGAACATGGACACATGCCAATATTCAGCAATTTCATTTCTTGCCATAAACTCTAGCGAAAATCCTCCATATGAGTATATCCTAGAGAAAAACCTGCATTGAGACATGTATTTGTAGCAGTCTTCTTTGTAATATCAAAAAACAGAAGATGTGGGTAAAATCTTCATTGATAAAAGGATCAATAAATTAATTGCTGGCTGTTACTGCTATGGAAAATATACTGAGAAATTCAAACTATAGCTACATGCAATAGTATGGGAGAATATTAGAAACATAATATGTGAGATAGCTTAAAATAAGTATCTGATAAAACTAGACATTTAGGGAAAAAACAGAAAATAAGTCAAGAAAAATATGAACAAAAAAATTTGAGGTGGTTTCTTCCGGGGTCAAGAGGTGGAGGGAAAGATATGATCAATAAATAGTTTCAGTGAATTAAGGTGGTAGAGATATAGGTGTTCATTTTATCTTTTTCTTTCATTTATATATGAATACACACAGATATCTGTTATTTATATTAAATATGCAACATGAAAAGGGAGATTTATGATAAAATATGACAAGTACTATAATATAGGTTTTGCAAATAGAAAGGGGATTTATAATAAAACTTATGTACTGTAATACAGGTATATGCAAATAGAGGGGGGATTTCTGGTAAAATATGATAAGTGCTTTATCACCTTAAATCACCTTATGAATAGAGTGGAAGGAGATTATTTCTTCTCAGAGTCTGAGAGTATTGAGGACAGTCCCATGAAAGGCAATGGTTGCAAAGACGACACAGGGTGAGTAGGCCTTCGGCAAGTTAAGGGAGTGGAACAGTCAGTCATTCTGGACAAAAGGAAGAGGATTTAACAAAGATAAGAAGCTGGAGACTGCAAAAAATGTGTTAAATAAAAAAAAAAAGGCAAGTATTCAGGGAAGGCCATAGCATAAGGTAGCATTCAGTAATGAAATGTCTGCAAAATACACCTGGATTTTGTATGTGAGTACAGCTCACATACTAAAGAATTCGGATTTTGTTGTATTAGCGTGGGAGTATTAGCTGAAATTTAAATTGTGTACATTTTCAAATTTAGGCAAATCTAGGGGTTTATATTGATGAAGGATCAAAATGCGCCTTGTGAAAGAGTTTATTCCTAGGAAAGAGTGAGCAACAGCAGTCAGGAAGACAGGTGATACTGATTATAGCCCTGTCTCTCTCATTCTGCTTATTCTCTGGACCAGCGGCCCTGGTATAATGCTTGAATTGCAACTTAAGTAGAAGGTTCAAGGAAATGCCAAATGGACAGTGTCTGTTTAGGTAAATTTCATTGGACTTTCTGTATTATAATCTATTTATAAATCTAGGACCCCTCAATTTAATGTGCTAATATTAGCTATTCAATATCTTAAATTATCTGATATTTAAGAACACTGAGAAGTTCATGAAATCCCTATTAACTCTTATGGGCTAGAAAAATTTGCAGGACGTGGATGGACAGATGTTACTAGAAGATGTACCTAACTACAGGACATAGTTCTTACTGCTCAGAGATTGCGCCTGCCTATACAATCCAGATTGTTTTTGGGAAAGGTAGATTCTCTACTTACAGGCTTGCCTGAGAATGGTAAGTCACCATCTTCTGCATTCTTAGAAACAAGTGGCCATTATATAATATTATAAATTCTGGCAACAGGACTGAGCTTAAAAATGAAGCACTCAGGGTACATGTTACAGAGTAGCTGGGGTGTTTGATCTGTGATCCAAGGAATAAGGCCTGTGGCACAGGCCATGCAGTCCAGTGAATGCCATTGGAAGGTGCCAGAAGTGAAAAGAGAGACTACAGAAATTAGTAGTATCAGAGGACAGGAAAGATAGATCGTCAAGGTAGCAAATGGTAACTTAGGAAGAAGTTATCTTGGGAAATACAATTGATTCTGTAAGTTGAAATATGTCTGTTCTAGTTTGCTAGCTGCTGGAATGTAATATACCAGACATGGAATGGCTTTTAAAAAGGGGAATTTAATAAGTTGCTAGTTTACAGTTCTAAGGCTGAGAAAATGTCCCAATTAAAACAGGTCTATAGAGATGTCCAATCAAAGGCATCCATCCAAGGAAAGATACCTTGGTTCAAAAGAAGGCCAATGAAGTTCAGGGATTCTCTCTCAAGTGAGAAGGCACATGGAGAACACAGTCAGGGCTTCTCTCTCAGATGGAAGGGCACATGGTAAGCAAAGCATCATCTGTTAGCTTTCTCTCCTGGTTTCCTGTTTCATGAAGCTCCCTGGTAGGTGTTTTCCTTCTTCATCTTCAAAGGTCGCTGGCTGGTGGACTCTGTTTCTCATGGCTATGTTGTTCCTCTCTGCTCTCTCTGAATTTGTTTTTCTCCAAAATGTTTCCTCTCTATAGGGCTCCAGAGACTTATGAAGACCCATCCCCAATGGGTGGGGAGACATGTCATCACCTAATCCAGCTTAACAACCATTCTTGACTAAATCACATCTCCAGGGAAATGATCTGATTACAGTTTCAAACATATAGAATTGAATAGGGATTATTCTGCCTTTACAAAATGGGATTTTGATTAAAACATGGCTTTTCTAGGGTCCATACATCCTTTCAAACCAGCAAAATGTCTGGCCCTAAACCACTTCTGTCAGGCCAATCTTATTCAGAAATGTCTTAAAGATAACACCTGGCACCGAAGATGCCAGTTGTACATCAGAAAGAGGTATCTAGTATATGTTGAATTGTCAGGAATGGGTCTCAAGAGATTGGTAAGAGATGAAAATAAAGATGTGGTTTCATGAATATTTATATAGTAGGTAAAGTCCTCATGTGGAGATCTTTATAATGACCAAAGAAAATGGCCAAATGAAGGGGAAGGGGTGGAGAGACCTGTGGCTAAGATGTGGTCTCTCTCTCCAGCCAACGTAACAAGCAAACTCACCACCCTCCCCCTGTCTATGTGGGACATGACTCCCAGGGGTGTGGACCTTCCTGGTAATGTGGGACAGAAATCCTAGAATGAGCTGAGACTCAGCATCAAGGGATTGAGAAAACCTTCTTGACGAAAAGGGGAAAGAGTGAAATGAGACAAAATGTCAATGGCTGAGAGATTCCAAACAGAGTTGAGAGGTTATCTTGGAGGTTATTCTTATGCCTTAAGTAGATATCACCTTGTTATTCAAGATGTAGCGGAGAGGCTGGAGGCAAGTGCCTGAAAATGTAGAGCTGTGTTCCAGTAGCCATGTTTCTTGAAGATGACTGTATAATGATAGCGCTTTCACAATGTGACTGTGTGATTGTGAAAACCTTGTGTCTGATTATCTACCTTGTAAATAGACAAGTAGAACATATGGAATAAAAATAAATAATAGGGAGAACAAATGTTAAAAAAAAAAAAAGTTACTGAATTGAAGTTGGGCGTGGAAGGAGGAAACAAAAGAGACTGAAAGGGAAAGGCTCAAAGGTAGACCTGGTAACAAGCACTTCAAGAACAAAAATATTCCTGGAGAGTTTGAAGCAGTATTAAATGCAGAAGAAAGGAAAGTGCAAAAGCAATATTCATAGAGCAGATGAGGCTAGAGCCACATAAAAGCAATTAGAAGAGGCCAAAGATTTGTGTTTAAAAAAAAATTAAAAAGTTAGGAAAGGGATACTGAATTAGTTTGAAAAGGAGTAAGAATTTTCAGGAGATTTTTTCCTTAAGGCTAAGAGGAAAGGTAGGTATGGGAAGAGACTGAAAATAACAAAAATAGGGTTATGAACAGAGTAAGAAAGAGTTAGGTGAGAAACACCTAAAGGTGACTAAACTGAATTAACTTTTTTTTTTTTTGGCATGGCCAGGCACCCAGAATCAAACCCGGGTCTCCAGCATGGCAGGCGAGAACTCTGCCTGTTGAGCCACTGTGGCCCGCCCTGAATTTACCTTTTATGGTTTAAATTACTAAATTTTCATCTTTTCTTAGCCCTTCTTCCCCCTAACTTTTGATGCTTCTGGTGGGGTCATCTTATATTCCTGGCTACCCAAGAATAATCTATGGAAAATATTTATACCCCGGGAAACTGAGATTGGTCCAAGATATGACATGACAAAAGCTGAACCAATAAAAATCTATTTTAATAGAGTCTATGGCTTTTGAGAAAGGATTTTTCTTTCTTTCTTTATCTTTTTTGGCTCACTTTCCCTCCCACTCACCACCTCTCCCTCCCCCTCGACCCCTCTCCCTCGCCCCCTCCCTCCCCTCGCCCCCTCCTTCCCTCTCACCTCCTTCCCTCTCACCTCCTTCCTTCTTTTTTATTGGCAAGCTATGAGGAGGATAGGCACCTAGTGCTGTTTCTCATTGCCTCCAATTGCAAGAGCCAAATGAAGCCCAAACAGAAAAAGAGGAAAAAAATGGAAAGAATGGCAGAACAACATCTGAGATCTTCTACTGATGTAATTCCACATATCTGACACCCAGCACTGCTTTCTGGACTTCTCAACTATGGAAATCATTTATTGAAAATTTTATCAGTTAATTAGAGTCAGGATTTGTCAATTGCAACATATATGATACTGATTAATATTGCTTCAAAAGACAATATGAAGAAATACAGGTGACTAATAAATCACAAGGGAGAAGGGAGGGAAATACTGAATTGTACTGCTAGTGGATTCTGGTTTCTTAAGTAGAAGGGTATGATATTTGCTGATTAGATGATGGAATTGGGGATAAGGTAGGAAATATAAGAATAGTGACAATTGGCAATCCAGAATGGAAGCAAATTGGCTGATTTGCTTTAAGGGTACAGAAAAAAAATGAAATGATGGGGTCAGTAATTCATTCACTCAGGATTAACCATCTTTGAATCTATTTGTTTCTAGTCTTCTTTTGGCCTTTCCACTTGAATTGCCTGATTGTGTATTTGTAGCATACTCACATCGTCCAAGTCCATGATTCTTCTATCAAATCTAAATAACTCAGCTCAAGAAACATTTATTGAGCTCCAGTCATTTTTCAGTCTCAGTCACAGAACTGTCCATACTAGTGGAGGATGTGTGACTACACAGAGGGGTGGGACAGATAATACAATGTGGTGTGTGCTAGAATCACCTTCAGCATAGGATTCCATGAGGGTTATCTCAAACCATTAAAATTTTTCTGGAGTAAAAGTTAAAAGATAAATAACACATAGTTTCGTATATGCTATCCCAAACACGTCACTTTTCTCCCCCACCTTCTGGTTCTCCTGAGATTAGATTCATTTATTTTTCCATTATTAATAGCAATTTACTAACTGTTCCTTTCTTAATAACTTCTTCAATTATAAAATAATGAATGTTTAGTTAGAAAATGAGAAAAACATCAAAACCAAATACAATTCCATTGTCCCAAGAAAACCACAGGTAACGTTTTGTAGATGTTCTTCCAGACTTTTCTATGTTACTTAGAATTCCATATATATTATACAGTATAGGTGTATACACCATATTTTATCAAATGGGATTCACTTGATAAAGTATACATTACATTTAAAAAAATATTTTGACCAATCTTCATACCCACACATGTTCCATACATGGTGTACAGTCAGTGGCTTACATTATCTTCACGTAGTTGTGTATGCATCACCATGATCATTTTTTAGAATATTTGCATCACTCCAGAAAAAGAAATAAAAAGAAAAAACTCATACATACCATACCCCTTACCCCTCCCTCTCATTGACCACTAGTACATTTTGAGTCATGAGCTTTAACAGTGTAGACTAAGTGTAATTAGACTTCAAAAGGGAGAGTAAAGATTTGTGGGTGGTAAAATATTTTACCCTTTGTCCCTCCTATTTATTTATTTTCTATCCATATTTTTTTACTCATCTGCCCATACCCTGGATAAAAGCATCAGACACAAGGTTTTCACAATCACACAATCACATTGTAAAAGTTATATCTTTATGCAATCATCTTCAAGAATCAAGGCTGCTATAACACAGCTCGACTGTTTCAGGTACTTTCCTCCAGCCACTCCAGTATACCATAAACTAAAAAGAGAGATCTAAATAGGCATAAGAATAACCTCCAAGATGACCTCTAGACTCTCTTTGAATTCTCTCAGCCACTGCAATGTTATTTTGTCTCAGTTCTCTCTTCCCCCTAACGTCAAAAAAGCTTTCTCAATCCCACGATGCTGGGTCCTCACTTATACCAGGATTTATGTCCCACATTGCCAGAGAGATTTACACCCCTGGAAGTCATATCTCATGTAGCGGGGAGGGCAGTGAGTTCACCTGCGGAGTTCACTTAGAGAGAGAGGCTACATCTGAGCAACAAATGAGGTCATTTTGGGGTGACTCTTGGGCCTAATTTTAAGTAGGCTTACCCTGTCCTTTGCAGGAATAAGTTTCATAGGAGCAAGCCCAAGATCAAGGGCTTAGCCTATTGATTTGGTTGTCCCCACTGCTTGCAAGAATATCAGAAATTGCGACTAGATTTATTGCTTCCTGTTCCTTGTTGCTTAAACTTTAATACAACATTTCCTACACAACAATTTTAAGATGTCTTATTTGCTAGGGTGACTTCTTGAAATTCATTAATCCAACAAATATTTCAGAACATTTTCTGTGTATCAGACATGACAATCTCAGGCAATATAACTCTGAAAAAGAAATAATTCTTGTCTAAAAGGAGCTTATACTAGAATAGTAGAAGTGATGAGGGAGAGATCAGTAAATAAGCAACTTCAGAGTACTGTGATGATATGTCAAGGCCTAGTAAAAGAATGTGTTAAAAAGCATATAGGAGGGATATTGTTCTAGTTTGGAAGCTTCTTGAATGCAACATACCAGAAACAGAATGGCTTTTTAAAAAGGGGAATTTATTAAGTTGCAAGTTTATAGTTCTAAGGCTGTGAAAATGTCCAAATTAATGCAAAGCTATAAAAGTGTCCAATCTAAGGCATCCAAGAAAAGATACATTGGTTCAAGAAAACTGACAACATTCAGGGTTTCTCACTTAGCTGGAAAGGCACATCTGCCAACTTTTTCTCCAACAGCTTCCCCAGGACTCTGTCTGTTCTGTTGGCATTGTAGGTTCTGGTGGCTCTCACGGCTCTAAAGCTTTTCCCAAAATGATTCCCTCTTAAAAGGCTCCAGTAAGTAATCCTACCTTGAGTGGGTGGAGACACATCTCCATGAAAAGCATCTAATCCAAGATTACCACCCACAAGTGGGTGTGTCAAATCTCTATGAAAACAATGAGAAAGATACCTCCCAGCAATATTGAATGAGGATTAAGAGGTATGGCTTTTCTGGGGGTACACAACAGAATCAAGCAAGAACAGGTATAAACTCCCAATTTGGAAGCCAGGCAAACATTCCAAAACCAAGTTGTCCAGAGCTAGCTAAACTGCACCATTTAAAACCACTTATCAAATTGAGAGGCCATGCAGTACTCTATAACACCATCCTAATTCACATGATAACTGCAAATTTAGGTGGTACCCAAATCCACTCTAAAGTTAGATAATTCACTAGAAGGACTCACAGAATTCACTGAAAGTTATTATAATCATGGCTATTTTTTACAGGGTAAGAATCCAGATCAAAATCCCAAGAGAAGAAGTAAACATGACAAAGTTCAGGAGGCTTCCAAATGCATAGCTTCCAGTGTCCTGTCCCCATGGAATCAGAATGTTTTACTCTCTCAGTATCAATGTATAACAATAAGCACAGAGAATTGTCAACCAGGGGAACTTATTTGAACTTGGGCATTCAGAGTTGCTGTTGAGGCTTCATTGCACAGTCATGACTGATTGATTGTCCACCATATGGGTGGTCTCAGTCACCAGGATGACTGATGCCACGTGATACAGAGCCCCCACCCTCAGTCACATTGTTGGTCTTTCTGGTTTAGCCAGACCCCATCCTTTGACTAGTTAGGTGTGTTCAGCCCCCGACTCTAAATCACACTGTTAGTATCTGGCTAGTCTAACACACTCCCAGAAACTGAGGCCAAAGGTTAGTCTTTCTCTTAGGGCAAACACCAAATTCTTTACTGCATTCAAGACCTTGGAACAAGTAGGAAAACCTGAATATGTGGTGTGGGTATGTGCGTGTGTGCATTATAATGACATACATTATAGTTAGAGGTAATTATATATGCTAAAGCCTACAAATGAGAAAAAGCATGATTTGTGGAATTACAGAAGTTCATTTAAGATATTAAAAGAAAGTGACAGCAGAGACAAATTTAAGAGAGTTAAGCAGAATATATTTAAGGAAGGACCTTATATATAATAATAAAGAATATTTGGCTTATCTTGGGGCAATTGACAGGGAGAAATTTATGTTCATGTGAAAGAATTGATGTCTGGAAACAGAGTTGCAATATTAAAGCCTTGAAACAGATCATTCATTTAGGAGAAATTCAAGAAGTAAAATAGATTGTAGGTGAATAAGTAGCCTTTCCATCTGACACAAAAAACCTGGTAATATGGACCAGTTGTCACACTGAACATAAGAAAAGCTGGATAAAATATGAGTCATCTGTTTGATAATATTAGTAAATTGAAAAAGAGTGAAGAATTATAGATCAAGAATTGGGGAAAAGGGGAGGAAGTTGAGCCCAGATTTGGGGATCTTTTACTGATTTTGATCAGACAATTGCGAAGCAAAGAGATTGAGTGGCTTTTGGGAGGACTGTGAACAATTAGACAGGCCTCCAAAGGGTGGAGGGAAGCCTGGTGAACCCTCTCAACCTGAAGTCGGCAGTACAAAGAACAGCGATCTAGGAATAAAGGCCAACTAGAGTGGCTTTTCCATGGCTTGTAGTTTCTGTTTGAAAACATTTCATGCAAAACTATGAAACTAAAGCTAATCTAGTGTTAAATGCTCACGGGAGCCTGGAGGAAGCATGCCCAGATACCCCATGGTGGAAGAGGCAGTTATCCTAGGTCTCACAATTATTTCTAGATATAAAAGTAAATTCTGGGCACATAAAATATTAGACTCTGAGGAGAAAAGAGGATAGGAATAAAAACCAATAGAAACAGATAATGGGAGAAAACAGACAATAGAAAATGACTGACAATTTTACTGACCCACAAGGGATGCAGGTATTGGAAATATCACACATACACACATACTCTTTCTCAAAATACCTGTTTACTATGTACAATGGAATAAAGTGCTAGAATGGGAATTTTAGAAGAAAACTGGAAATGTAAAAAAGAAATAAAAGGAGAACCTAGACTTGACAAATTCAATAACCAAACTGAGAATTAAAGGGATGGAGTTAACAGAAGATTGAATATATGCAAAGAAAATTATTCAGAGGAAAATACACAGAATGAGACACAAGGATTAAAAAGGATGCAAAAAATTGGAAGGGAAGAAAGAAGAGATATAAGTTATTCTGAGTATCAGAATGAGAAAGGAGAAAGCAGAAACAAAATCGGAAGAAATAACTGATGATATTCCTAACCCCCTGAGAGACAATATACCTCAGATTCAGTGATATGCAAACCCTAAGCAGGAAAATAATACAGAAAACTTAACCTAGGGATGTTAAGTTTTTAATTATGGCATAACAAATTACCACAAATAAGCATTTCAAACAAAGCCCATTCATTAATTTACAATTTAGGAGGTTTGAAATCCAGTATTTTGTGTCCTGACTCATTCTTCAGAGCATCCTGAGATTGAAATCAAAGTATCAGCTGGGCTGAGTTTTTATCTGAAGGCGATGGGGTAAAATCTGCTTTTGAGTTCATTCTTTTTGTTAGCTGTCTTGCGGTTGCAAGACTGAGGTCGTCTTTTCCTTGCTGCCTGTAGCTGGGACATGCCTAAGCTCCTAGAAGCTACTTGCTGCTTGCTAAATAGACTGCTTTATTTTCAAACAAACATTGACTCATCAACTGTCTGGTGCTTTAAATCTCTGACTTCCTGTTTGCTAACAGCTGGAGAACATTCTTTTTTTTTTGAAGGGCTCATGATTAGATTAAGCTGCCTTACAGTCAGCTAATATGGGGCCTTAATTACACCTGCAAAATCCCTCATGGGAGCACCTAAAGTAGTGTTTCATTGAATAACTAGGAGAAGGTGTGTACATAGGCCTTGAAAATCTTTAGGGTGGTGTTAGAATTCTGATTGTCACATGTGAAAACTGCTATACATACAAAAAGAAGGGGAACCTATTAAAAGCAGAAAGAAGGGAAAATTTTTTCAAAGTACCCTTAAAAAAGTTCAACTCAGAATCTGACACTCTGAAAATATGTCTTGGAAATGAATTGAAATAAAGATAATTTCAGACAAGTGAAAACTGAGAAACTTATTACCATCAGACACATATTATGAAAGATTGTTCTTCAGAAGGTGGTTCAGTGGTAGAATGCTCACTTTCCATGAGGGAGACCCGGATTCAATCTGGACCATGCACATCACCCCACAAAAAAAAAAAAAAATAGGAAAACATTGTTCTTCAGGCAGGAGGAAATTTATCAGAGATGAAAGTATAGAGATGAAAAAGGAATGAAATAGATAGGGTTAATCTTTATGAATATTGAATAAAGAAATGAAATAAATAGAATTTATTGAAAAAAGAGGAAATAAAGAATAGAATATTGAATAAAGAAATGAAATAAATTGAATACATGAAATGAAATAATCTTTATGAATATTGAATAAAGAATAAAAAATCCTGTTGATTTTGGAAAATATGCAGAATTGAATTACATGGAAATAATGGCAAGTAATTCTGATGATGGTAAATTGACTTAAAGCATTTTGTGTCCCTTGCATTATTTGAGAAGAGAGTCAAGTGCCAATTGCTATTACACTTAGATAAGTCATGTGTGCAGATTGTAATTACAAAGGCAACCATTTAAAAATTGTGCAGAATGTACCAAGTGAAGATTGGGGAAAAAATGAATAAGACAAAAGAATCGGTACAAAAGAAGGCAAGAAAGGAGAGAAGATGGTAGATTTAAACTAAAATATATATATGATCATAGGTCATGGAATTGGCTAAAGAAAATTAAAAAATTTAAAAGTCCCCAATATATTAACTCTTACAAGAGACACACCTAAGATATATCTTTACATAAAATTTGAAAGGGAAGGATGGGGAAAATTTTTCTATATAAATACTAAAAAAATATATCTATATTAACTATATTAATGTCATGCAAAGTAGAGTTTAAGAAATAAAGATGACACTTCACAACAATAAATTGTTCAAATTACAAGGAAATACAAAATTTTTGAATCTGTGTGCAGCTAATACATAGTTTCAAAATATAAAAAAGCATTTAACAAAGGTAAAACATTCAACATTGAAACTAAAGGCCCCTAATAATTCATTTAAGCAATAAAAGAAACTAAATATTATAAACATTGAAAAAGAAGAAATGACAGTATCATTATTTTACAATTATATTCTTAGAAGACCCTAAATAATATTCAGATATTCTGTTAGAATATGAGTTCAGCAAATTTTCTGGATACAAGGTGGGTACATGTAATTTAATTTGGAAGTCTGTATAAAATCAGCATGTGTAAGAAATGAAATTTCAAATAAAGGTTCTCTTTATAATAGCCACAGAAAATAGCACACAATAGGAATAAATCTGCTAAATTCTATCTGAAACCTCTAAGCAGAAAACTTAAAACAGATGTGGGAGACATTAATATAGATCTGAATAAATAGCAAACTATCTCTTGTTTGTTATTTGGATGACTCAGTTATTGCAATTATAAATACTTCAGTTCTCACCAAAATGTTCTATAGATTCAATGCTACCCCAGTCAAAATTCCAATAGGAATTTCAAATTTGCAAGCATTCTCGAAATTTCTAAGTTCCAGAAGAGCTAAGGCATTCTTAAAAAAGCAATCAAAGTGGGAAAAGCTTCTCTATTAGCTAACATAACTTATTATAAAAGTCTGATAATTAAGACATAGGATATTTGTACAAGGACAGATTGGAGAGTAGATATATAGAAAGAGTTCAAAAAGATACTCAGGTAAACCTGGATGCTTGCGTATGAAAAAGATTCTAATGTAGAGCAGTGGGGAAAGGAATTGATGCCAGGACAATTAGATATCCTTGTGGAAAAAGAATTTAAAACTTCACCCTATGCCATACCATCTTCCTAAAATCTATTTCCATGGGATAAATAAAAAATTCCCTAGGATATAATATAGGAGGTACTTAATGAATTTGAGATAGGTATAGACTTAATACTTTATAAAAAGGACTAGCCAAAAAAGTTGATTTATAAGTTGACTAGGATTGAAAGATAAACTGTTTCTCAGAAAACATCACTGAGGAAGTGAAGACTCAAGTCACAGAATTTGACATTACATTCGAGGCACATATTAAGAACTTCTGAAATTAATTAAAAAAATTACAAAGCAACAACAACAAAAAATTAGCAAGAACTTTAAACAGGCATAGGAGAGGATATTCAAATGGTCAATAAACAAAAAACAGGTACTAAGCATCCTATGAAATCCAGCAAGTGAAAAGTAAAATCACATGATGAAACCACTACAAGCCAACCAGAATGATTCAGATTAAACAAGGACAGTAATTTCAGAGGAAACAAAAACTGTGTGTAGCTTCAGTGAGTAAGTAGAACAGGAGAAGCTCTCATGCACTGTGGATGGAAGTGTAAGTTGGCACTGAGGATGGGAGTGCTTGAGAAGCCACAGAATAGGCTGAGAAGTTTGAAATCCAAGACCCTTACACTTTTCTTGCTAATGAAACTGCAACTTCAACCCTGCCCCCTCCACACGCCACCAAAGACTTCAGGTGGGTCACTTGTCTCACAAGAACATGCCAGTTTTCCTCAAAACCCTGTCTTCATATCAAGGTCCACAGTGATAGTTAATTCTCAGCATAGCCAAAGGCACAAGTACTGGGATTGGATGCCAAGATATGTGGGGATGGATTCTAAGTGTGTCAGAAAAAGGAGATTGACATATGGGATTAGATGTTGCAATTTATGGGTATGCTCGTCATGGTTTCTCATTGTGGTTTACACATGTGGGAATGATATTACTAAGTCACTAAATTGGTTATTTGATCCTTGGATTCAGGGGTCTCAATATATAATAAGCATGAGCGGGCCACGGTGGCTCAGCAGGCAGGAATGCTTGCCTGCAATGCCAGAGGACCTGGGTTCGATTCCCGGTGCCTGCCCATGTAAAAAAAAAAAAAATAAATAAATACATAATAAAAATTAAAATATATATATATATATATATAATAAGCATGAAATGCCAGAATTTCACTGGTGTGTCATATTAGGAGTCTGACTACTCAGGGAGATTATCATTTTTGAATGGATTATGGGCAAATTGCTCAATGATTCCCCAAAATGCTCTTCAGCAGGATCCAGAGAATATTCTCTTTTTAAAGTAATTATAGCAGGCAATGGTGGAGGGCCCTTGGTGGCTACTGTGGTTCTATGGTTGCTATCATCTGTAAGACAGAGTGAATAGTAGGAGACCTCCTGATCTTAATATAAATGAGGAGACTGTGCTGTTTTAAAGCTGTTATGTGCCCCAGAAAAGGTCATGATCTTTAATCCATTCCTGTGGGGGCAGACATATTATGGGTGGGATCTTTTGATTTGGTTGTTTCAATTGAAATGTAGCCCACCCAATATAAGATGGGTCTTAATCCTTTCTACTGGAGTCATTTATGAGAGGATAAAGGACAGGAAAAGAAAAACGAACAAACACAGACTCACAGAGAACACAGAGCAAGAACCACCTAGAGAAACTTAAGAGAAAAGCCTCTGGAAAAATGGAGAAAGCCATGGAAACCGGAGACTAAAAGCAATAGGACCTGGGAGGAAAGGACCAGCAGTTGCTGGCCACCTGCCTTGCTAGCTGATGGAGGAATCTCAAATTCCTACAGCCTTTCTTCAGAGAAGTTTTCTTCTTTGTGACTTAATTTGGATATGTTCTTGGCCTTAGAACTGTAAGTTTGTAACCTAATAGATCCCCATTGTTAAAAGTTAGTCCATTTATGATATATTGCATTTTGGCAGCTAAAGCAGCAAACCAAATTAAACATAAACAAAAAAGCAACCCAAGTAAGAGAAAAACTAAAAGATATCCAATAATTTAGAAGTAAAGAAGAACTATTGAACTTGGTGAGGATGATTTCAGTAAATTCCTAGTAGCAGCATACAGAGTCCAGTGGTTTGGGTTCAGAGTATTCAGGTGGTAAAGAAGTAAATACAGAGGGAAAGTCCTGATATACAAGAGATGGAGCTGCTAATTTCACTTAGATGATGCATGCATCCTAGATTCTGTTTGGATCTTTGGTTTCCAGGTACCTGTGGGTAACATCATATGTCTTTGGTGCATATTTTGACATTCAAATATCTTCTTTGTTATTTCCTATCTCTTTATTACCTAACCCTTTAGACCAGAATAATAATCATATGCTGTAGCAGTTTAACGATGCATTTGCTACTTCTAAATTTTTGGTGAAATAGACCTAAATTTGAATTCTAAACCAGAAATGGCAGGAGAGTAGGAGAGATACTACATTCCTTCTATACATTCTACCACTAACAATGGTAGAAACCGGTGTCTGTTTTTCACCTGAACTCAAGTAATACCTGTAACTCAGTTATTCATTAGTACAGAAAAGTAGGTGTCTGTAGTAATGGTGAGATAAATTACAACTGGAATGAACTGACTCTAGTTAAAAACATGTTTACTAATGGACACCAGACACTTTTGTGTTTTCTAATGTTTTGTGATGGAGCAATATGAAAAATTTCATTATTTTATCAAACTACAGTATGGTGCTGGAAGGAGCTCATGCCTCTAAAGGAACAAGGAAATAAAACAAAATAATATAGCATCCAATGTAATTGTGTTTTATTATTTATTAGATTAAGTGAAATTATGTAAAAAATCATTAAGAATCACATTGTCTTTCATAAGAAAATTTCCCTCTCATATCAGCTACATAAACAAGCCATTTGTACATGAACCTGTACAGGGAAATATATAATCAAAGTATAAAGTTTTTCATTTGCTTATAGTAAACAATGAAATAGAAATAAGCTAAAAACAAATCACAAAGGAAATAAATGCAAGACTTAAGTCAACTAAAATGAACTTTTCTTGTTGTTTGGATATTTCCTTTCAATATATTGTTTGATGTTATAGAATATGCAAATCATCTGCTTCAATAATTTCACACTGTATGCCTATCCTGTGCTTAGAATCAGTGAGAGAGCACTTCAGAAACAAGGTAGCAATAGAATTGAATATTTCCCACTATTGTTCTGTTTCTGTTAGACTTAAGAGAACACACATTTTAATAGTCTGTTTACTTGAACTGTCAGCTGCTGAAAGCAGAAAAGTAATTTCCATTTCTTTTATGCATTGTAAGGTAGACATCCTTGTTCTTAAATATTTTTAGTATGATATTCATGAATTGTTTTCAAATGGGAAGATAAGAGCTGAATTAATTGTTCTAATTCTGATTAAATAAATAACTATTTATTAATCAGTCTAGCTATATCATCTATGAGTGTTTTGCTACTTACTCATATATTCAATAATTTGTGTACTTTGATGTAAGCAAAGCAGTTAGTAAAAATGAGGGATCCGGGTGCGGGGGTAGTTCAGTGGTAGAATTCTCACCCGGGGAAAAGCATCAGGCTTAGAAGAGATGAGAAGCATAACGTGAAGCCATAGCATGAGTATATACTCATGACTTCAACTGACATTAACTGTATTTGTTCATTTTCTGGTCATGATTAGCTAAAGAAGGTTGTAGATTGAGTGATGATTAAAAAAATAATCTTATCGGAATAGCCAGCCAAAAGCCTTATTAATTTTTATTGTCATTTCTTTACTGTCATTTCTTAATCATGTAAATTGATCATTTAAATAGGTAGACTCTTTAGACAGGTCTCCCAGACCTGGCTTTTTCTACTCATTCATTGCTAGGCACTGACTTCCTATAAGTTTCCTTGTAGTCACTGATGGAATTAATATTTATATCCATCATGGTCTGTGAGGTCTCTGATGAGAGTTGGCTCTTCTCAATCTTCATTTTATTGCCAGGTGTAGCTTTACAGGGTGAGGAGTTGATCAGGTCAGGATTTACTCTGCTGGGGATTTCTATTCATAGACTTAAGAATAGGATGTGAGAAAGACATTAATAATGAAATATTTTGTCCCCTGCATATTTGAAGGTGATACTGTGACTGATATTATCCTTTTAGGTTGGTGGGTGTGGCTGAAAACCAAGAGGCTTCTGTAACAGCTTTCTGTATGCTGCTAGAATTTTAAGGGAGCCCTTTGGTCTGCAGCTGCTGATAAAATTCACTAAGTTTGATGCAGCTTAGAACTGCTTCTTGCTTCTTTCTCAGAAATTAACACATTGCAAAAGAAGGCTTTTGCAATGAGTGGATGTGGGGCATACATACACATATTGTATCAATAAGGAGACTCCGGTTTGTAGTAACAGAGTCTGACTCTGGCTAACTTAAATTTCTTATCAGGATACTAGGAATCAGAACAAATTTTGGTAAAAGGTTGAAAAACATAAACAATTATGAGAATAACCCGACTTGAAAGTCATGTATTGAAGGCTAGTCTCTTCTGTGTTGAAGGTAAAAAGACCTATGTCTAATAATCTTCTGTCTCTTTGTCATTGTGATTGAAATTCAGTTCTAGGAAAGGGGGAGAATTTGATTGGCCTGTTCAGGGACACAGTGAATAACAGTCTATGAGAACGCTGTGGAATTGGGAAGGGTATTACTCAGGATTAACTAATATAGAAGGAGAATAGGTATGGTCAGTGGTCAATTGGTCTTATTATACTGCTACTACTGGCCTTTGAATAATGTGGCCAATTATTAAGGATTTGGTTTTAGATCCTGGTGTCCAAGGTCTTCCCAAATCATGTCTAGCATTGGGCTTTACCCAACCAAAAATACTACTAAATCTGGAAAAAAAAGCACTATCCTACATTGGTAAGATAGTAAAATACACTTAAAAATAATAAAGTGACCAGAACAGTCCTTTAAATTCTGAATAGATTTCCAATCTGGGCAAAATTTATGTTATAAGAAAACTAAAAGTGGTTTTGAGGGCCTGAATTGAACAATAATGTCTCAAAATATACTGAAACAACATACTTAAATATGTATACAAGAACTTCCTTTCTTCTGGCATTAATTATACATTCGAGGGTCTCCAAGTTCACCTTCAAATTTGATAATTCACTGAAAGGACTCAGAACTCATTGAAAAAGTTGTTATACTTACAATTATGGCTTATTACAGGGAAAGGATAAACAAATTCAGCCGAGAGAAAAAAACGTGTGGGGCCACAGTCCAGGAAAGTTCCACAGATAGAGATTCTAGATATCCTCTCCCATCAGAGTTGTGACTGGTGCTAAATTATATGTGATAATATTACAGAGTATTGCCAGCCAGGAAGGGGCTCCCTGAGATCCAGTGTCCAGAGAGTTTATTGGGGCTTATTCGTGTAGATAGGATTAACTGCCCACCTGGATGACCTCAATCTCCAGCCCTTATAGAGGTTGAGCTGATACCACATGACCCAAAGTCTACACTAAAAATCACATTGTTAAACTCTTTTTCATGACCAAAGGCCCCAGGTAAACAAACACTCTTATCCATGAGCAGGACATTCCAAGGGTTTAGAGATTGCCTCCTGGGAAGATGAGGTAATACATCAAATAAGTGATACTTACTGTGTCTTATTTTTTAAATGTTTAAACACTTCTTGGAAAATTAGTCTGGTTATTTGATTCCAAAAAATTGTAAAGAAAAAGTTGTATGCATCTTGGCAACATCTGGAAATGGGCATTGTTAGCACTGGACATTTGCACTGGGAAAGGGGTCAGTCAGCGCAACTTGTCACCTTTTCTTTTGACCAACAAATGAACCCTCTGCTCAGGATCAGGGGTGTTGGTTTGGCTTCTAGGACAGGATGGGAATGTAGGTTAATTCCATTTGGGGGCATATTGACATAAAACACATGTCATAGTGGCAGATATGTGGTCTGCCAGCACATTCTTTTCCGTATTGCCCCTTGGATGTGTGAACATTCCCAGGAACTGATAGGTTAAGTTTGTGCCTTATATACCACCTAGTCAAACTCACTGCTGTATCTGTTTCCAGTGGAGAAGGAATGAGTTTCCTCACCTACAGTACAAGATAGGTGCATGTAAGCCATCTGCCTGCATCGGCTGTGCAGTAAGACCCACTGGTCATACAGGACCAGTGAACACTGTAGAAACTGACGGCGTTCTGTCTCTCCTCTATGTGAATAAATCATTGCTACATCCAGTGTCTGTATGAGCCATGCTTTTGCTGGTGTCCCTGACATCGCAAACCGTGGGTTACTATTCCCCATATAGTGGGACACCACCCCTGGGGGAGGTAACAAGTATCTCTTCCCTCTGCATGTATCTTTACAGTCATGGAAATGGTAAATTTAGAATGTTTCCACTTTATCATACTTTTAGTGATAAGAGCATGTGCTGGTATGAAAATATTATGAGCCCTAGATAATGCATGTTTTGATCCTGATTTAATCTTGTAGAGGCAGCCATTTCTTCTAATCCTGATTCAGTATTGTAGGGTGGAATTTGATTAGATGTAGATGTGACTCTATCCACTCCAGGTGGGCTTTGATTAGTTTACTGGAATCCTTTAAAAGAGGAAACATTTTGGAGAAACCTCAAAAGTGATAGAAGCCTCAGAGCCAACAGAGAGAACAAATGTAGACAGGGAGAAGAGTTGCTTGAGAGAACAGAGACATGGATGTTTGGAGATGCTCAGAGCCCAGCAGACATCATCATGAGATGCTAAGCAAGCCAGGGCCTGGAGAGAGCCAAAGGAAGCTGAGAGATGAAAGCCAGCCCCGGAGAAGCAAAGTGAGGAACACCTGCAGGAACAGAGGCTGAAAGCAATGGAGCCCAAGAGCAAGGGACCAGCAGATGCCAGCCATGTGTCTTCCCAGCTGATAGAGGTGTTCTTGACCCATCAACCTTCTTTTAATTAAGGTGCCATTCCCTGGATGCCTTAGTTTGGACATTTTCAAAGGCTTAGGACTGTAAACTTGTAACTTACTAAATTCCCCTTTAAAAAGCTGTTCTATTTCTGATATATTACATTCTGTCAGCTTACAAACAAACAAGAACATATGGAGTGTGACACTGCTGGATTAAACAGATAGAGATTGTCTTCTTCTATTTTATAGATGTTGAATGACCATGAAGAATCTTCTTAAATGATAACAATCTTAAATTTAATGTTGAGTATTTGCTAGAAACTATGCTAAGTAATTTAATTAAAAATGATTATGTCATTCAATCTTCACAGCAGTCATATGAAGTCGATCAGGTCTTCCCAACCTAAGCAATATTGACATTTTGGATTGTTAATTCTTTGTTGTGGACAGCTATCTGGTGCATCAGGCTTAATAGTATTCCTGACTTATTCCCATTAGCTGTCATAGATGCCAGTAGCACTCCTTTCCCCTAGCTGTGACAATCAGAAATCTCTAAAGACATTGCCAAATATCTCTTGGGAAGAGCAAAGTTGATTCCAGGTGAGAAACACTGAAAGAGATACTATGGTAGTGTGCTCCCATAAAGTCTACCAGAAACAATGTATGGTTAAGAAAAGCTTAATTCATTAAATTTACTGTAGCAAGAGAAATGGCCCCTTTGATAGTATTGTCTCCATACAGGGAAGTTAGGTGAATGCATTTCAGAGTTTTGTTGTTTGGGCTCAAGGGTTAAGATGAATCTTCTAAAGTAGTTAATTGATTAGCATTGGATGAAGTTCATGAGATTACAGTTTAGGATTGGTGGACACAATGAAGAATTTGTCTTGGGGAAAGTCTTGATGAGGAAATTGTCACATGAAAGAGCTGTTTCCAGAGATGAATAAAATGTTTGACCAGACCTGTTGATTTTCAGTGAATTTCTAAAGTAAACAGTAAAGTTGTTCATGGATATGCATTCTCATCTTCCTAGGCAAGAATATCCTGGAGCAAACTGTTAAGTTATATTGAAACACATAGTCTCAGTTCTCAGTCCCACCAGTGTAATGATGCTGATACAAATGTTTTTCCTCATTCCCTCCCTCATTTTAGGCCTTCTCCAGTGTGAGCTGGAGGATAGACAATTACCATTTAGGGGCATGATCAGGCTGCATCTGGACTGCTGTTTGCGGCATAATGGTCGCATATCAGGTTTTTAAAAATGGTTGTTTCAACCTTTTTTAACCTCAAGATTTTCTATTTCTCCCTTTCTGTCCCCTCTCTCTCTGTCTATTTCTCTGTCTCTCTCTCTGTCTCCCTTGATGGCCATTTGTAGGATTATTTGATGAGGCAATTTAAACACAAAAATACAGTACAATAGACTTAAGGTTAATAGATCTAATCTTCATTTTGGGGATCTCTGAGGAAAACACTATTGAGTTATTAGCCAAATTATCAATTTTTTATTTCTTTGCTTTATGGGTATCTTTTTAAATTTAATTTAATAATTTTAAAGATATCAGAAAGTCTCTAGGGATTAGGTACAACATTTTCATCTAATAGAATACATATTTTACCTTTTTTTTTTAAGTGTTTAATTTTGAGGAGTTCCCATTTATTTATTTCTTCAGTGCTCTTGCTTTGGGTGTAAGGTCTATAAAACTGCCACCAATTATAAGATTTATAAGATATTTCCCTACATTTTCCTCTAACTGTTTTATGGTCTTAGACCTAATGTTTAGATCTTTGATCCATTTTGAGTTAACTTTTGTATAGGGTGTGAGATATGGGTCCTCTTTAATTCTTTTGCATATGGATATCCAGTTCTCTAGGCACCATTTATTGAAGAGACTGTTCTGTCCCAGGTGAGTTGGCTTAACTGCCTTATCAAAGATCAAATGTCCATAGATGAGAGGGTCTATATCTGAACACTCTATTCGATTCCATTGGTCAATATATCTATCTTTATGCCAGTACCATACTGTTTTGACTACTGTGGCTTCATAATATGCCTTAAAGTCAGGCAGTGTGAGACCTCCAGCTTCGTTTTTTTCCCTCAAGATACTTTTAGCAATTCGGGGCACTCTGCCCTTCCAGATAAATTTGCTTATTGGTTTTTCTATTTCTGAAAAGTAAGTTGTTGGGATTTTGATTGGTATTGCATTGAATCTGTAAATCAATTTAGGTAGAATTGACATCTTAACTATATTTAGTCTTCCAATCCATGAACATATATGCCCTTCCATCTATTTAGGTCTTCTGTGATTTCTTTTAACAGTTTCTTGTAGTTTTCTTTGTATAGGTCTTTTGTCTCTTTAGTTAAATTTATTCCTAAGTATTTTATTCTTTTAGTTGCAATTGTAAATGAAATTCGTTCCTTGATTTCCCCCTCAGATTGTTCATTACTAGTGTATAGAAACACTATAGATTTTTGAGTGTTGATCTTGTAACCTGCAACTTTGCTGTACTCATTTATTAGCTCTAGTAGTTTTGCTGTGGATTTTTCAGGGTTTTTGACATATAGTATTGTATCATCTGCAAACAGTGAGAGTTTTACTCCTTCCTTTCCGATTTTGCTGCCTTGTATTTCTTTTTCTTGTCTAATTGCTCTGGCTAGAACTTCCAACACGATGCTGAATAACAGTGGTGATAGTGGACATCCTTGTCTTGTTCCTGATCTTAGGGGGAAAGTTTTCAGTTTTTCCCCATTGAGGATGATATTAGCTGTGGGTTTTTCATATATTCCCTTTATCATTTTAAGGAAGTTCCCTTGTATTC